>VDFB02047397.1:48901759-48915142 GCA_007258455.2 Sequoia sempervirens | reverse complement strand
AATATCTTGAATCTCACCAATATCTAAAAGGTTTTAAATCACCCTAGAAAAGCCTTGTACAAGAGGAGAAGCTTTACAATAAACCTACATCAAAATCATCACAAACCTATAGTCCTTCCAATACTAATTCCAACATAGTAAGTAGTGTTCATCAACTATTTTCAACATCATCCAATTGAATGATCAAAAATAAATTTTGACTAATATTTATTTTTCACTATGAATAAGATGTAAACTTACTATTGACTATTTGACATTTGAATAAGATTATATTTAAATAAAATGATATAAAATCTAGAAAGCTTACAAAACAAAAGCCCCCACTTCAGTACATGTGCCCCACCACTGAATAACTGCATCGGCCAGAAAGGAAGGCACAAACATATGGAATCTCATCTAAAATTGCATCTACACCTCAATTATTTTCCCCTTTTGACAACGCCACGTCATACGCCCATCGAGATGAAGTTCTGTCCAGTTGGTTTTTGGCTATTCCCAGATGGTCGCTTAGATTTAACTACCAACAGATGAACAATGATAGCCCACTTTATAGTCGCCTAAACCATTTATGAGTGGCGTAATTTGTTGAGTAGTAAGTATCGATGAGAGATTAGCTGTATAGCTGGACGTTAAAACGAACGCTACAAACAGCATGACTATAATAACTATTCAACTCAAACTGTTACAGATTCTCTCTTCTGGAAAATGGGAAACACATAACATATGTACATGCAATAACTATAATTAAGCTTTAAAAATTTGAACAACATATAAATAGGTGTTGAAAAGTGTGTTGAACAAGACAAACATGGTGAGAACTGAGTGGAAAGAGAATGCTTACGGTGAGCGTAAAACACAACAGAAAAGGAAAACATGGAAAAATTAGGTAACTAGAATTTAGATTATTCAAAATTAAACACATACGGAGAAATCAAAGAAAAAAGTGATATATCAAGGATAAACACGATACCAAAGCAGAGTGACCACTTGGTTAATGGGACTTCCTCTAAAGTTGGGATTTATATTATGCTCGAGCAGCCACACCACGAGTCATGTATATAAAACTAAAAATAAATGCCGCCATTGTAGCCCACAGCACTGGAGTAAATGGCTGTAAGAATGTCCAAGCATTGTTAGCTTCCTCCTTTATGTTCATCTGAGCTATCATCACTAAACCCGTTTCCATGAATGGTTGCGTGAAATCCACAATTTCACTCCGGTTTGCTGTAATTGCAATGTCACCGACAACTTGTCGTACTTTTGCCCAAGCAAAAGTAAATGAAGAAGGTAAAGTGATTAGAAATAAAGCTAGACTCATATGCAAGCGATACTCAAAGTCAATGGCATAGATTTTGAGGAAAAATTTTCCCCAGTTGCAAGACTAGAGGCTATTAGAATGTTCTTAGCATTCTCAGCATATAAGAACTACAAAGTTTACCAAATGGATGTTAAGTCTGCATTCTTGAATGGTAACCTTAAGGAAGAAGTCTACATGGAACAACCTGAAGGGTTTGAGTCACTTGAAATAGGAGATTATGTATGCAGATTGAGAAAAACACTATATGGGTTAAAGTAAGCACCTAGAGCATGGTACTCTAGATTGGAAAACTATTTACATTAGCAAGGCTTTAGGAAAGGATGTGTTGGCAGCAATCTCTACATCAAAGTGGAAGGTAATCATATGATTATTATTGTTGTTTATGTAGATGATATCATCTTTGGCATTTGTTGGAAGTCATGACGATTTCTACAAGAAATTTGTTGATCAAATGCAACATGAATTTGAAATGTCAATGATAGGTGAGTTGTCCTACATTTTTGGTTTGCAAATTTCACAATTAGACAAAGGAATTTTTATTTCACAAACCAAGTATGCTAAAAATATGTTGAAAAGGTTTCAAATGGATGATTGTAAGCCTGCTAGTACACCTATGGTGACTAGATGCAAGCTATCCAAGAATGATGATTCATCTAATGTTGATCAAACCATGTTTAGATCCATGATTTGAAGTCTATTGTACCTTACTGCCTCTAGACCAGATATTGTACAAGCAATATGTATGGTAGCTAGATTTTATTCTTCTCTAAAACAATCTCATTTGAATGCTATAAGAAGAATTTTTATATATTTGCAAGATAGTTTGGCATAAGGTTTATGGTATGCTAAACATGATGACTTCACTTTGCAAGCTTACACAGATACAAATTGGGCTGGGTGCATAGATGACAGGAAGAGCATGAGTGAAGGTGCTTTCTTCCTTGGCAGTCAATTGGTCTCTTGGCACAGTAAAAATAAAGAATCTATTTCGCTTCTACAGCTGAAGTGGAATACATAGCCGCTACCTCATGTTGCTCTCAAGTTTTCTGGATGACACAAACACTAAAAGATATTTCGGTAGAATATTCAGAACATATTTCCATTATGTGTGATAATTCTAGTGCAATCAATATCTCTAAAAATCTAGTTATGCACTCAAGAACCAAGCACATAGCTATTGAGTACCATTTCTTGAGAGAAAAAGTGACTCAAAAGGTTCAAACTTGACTATGTGACTACTAGTGAGCAAATAGTTGATATCCTTACTAAACCATTACCTAAAGAGAGATTTGAGTATTTAAGAATGAGATTGGGAGTTGAATTCCTCTTCTAACAACACCTAGTTAGATAAGGAAGTTTATGTTTCGTGTGGGGAGCTTATTATATTTCATCTTACATACTGAAGTTTATTCTCACTCCAAAGGAGTAGAAAATGTCAAGCTTTAAAGTCTGCTGAGATTTACTTCAAGGAGAGATGGTTGCTGCTCATATCATACACCTATACACTCTGATATCTCTAACAATAGTCTTATGCTGTTAATAATTGGTCTTGCTCCTTACATTTTCTTCATGGAGAAGATTATTGTTGTCCTTGTTGTGCATTTGAAACTTTGTTATGTTCATGATAGCTTATAACTGCAAAGTGATGTGTTCAATCAGATGTATTTTCAGTTTTGGTGACACAGGGGAGAAGATAATTTGAAGTTCTCGCTGGTATCCGACCGAGTGGTCTCCTATGACACCCTTTTCCATTGTTTTCAAAGTGTGAGAAGTTTGTATGTGGAATGGAAAAGCCATCGATGATGTGGGAGGTAAATTTAGTTGAAATCATAGCAATCGATTGGTTGACATCAATGTGAAAGGGGGAGATTGTTGGCATTAGATTTCCATTGATGTCAACCTCATGGCATAAAACCATCAGCGTAGCTATGGAAGCATGGAACCAGCTGCCAAGAAGCTAACAAAGCGATAGGAAATTCATGCTGCAAGAACCTCATAGTTTGTAGCTACAATAGTGTGTAGTTCATCCTACAGAAACCTCATAGCAACAAAACCTTAACAACTCAAATCAAAGTCAACAGTGGTCAATATTTAAATATGCAAAAACACAAATTTGCAACTTGGAATGATTAGAGAATATTGACATGGCATACACATGGAAAAAAATGTGTTATAATGATGACTTTGTGAATAAGTGTAGTTTTGGTCGATTAACTCATTTTTTATCTGCTAGGGTTTTTGTATGCACATGATTCCTATTGTGTACAAATACGTGAGATTTGGATTTACTTGTCAACGCCGGATGTTATGACAACACTTAGATGGACAACAAAGTGATAACGTGTAGATTTGAGGACTTCATAGAAAATTTTAATTTGTTTTTTCCTTCAATAGAAGGCATGTGTTTAACCCTAAGCTCTAGTCCTCCCATTCAAAAAGATAGTTATCTTTGATTGATGCATATCAGATTTTTTATTTTAAAAATCTTCTTTCCTTGATTTTAAGTTGTGTTGGTATGGTTCGAATAAAATTAGCTTTTATTGTTGATTCTTCACCTTGAGGTGAAGTTTCTTTTTGTAGCAGTATAAGATGAAAAGTTTTTTAAATATTTTTGGTTAAGTTACCTCCTGTAGTGCTTGGTGATGCCCTAGATAAGATATCTATTTATTTCAAATTAGATATTGAGATCAGATTTGTACGCTATAGTTAAACTGGGAAAATCAATGATACAAAAATTTGATTGTTGTTTTTATTGAAAAATAAAGAAGAGGCATTTTAAATTCATGATAGCCAATCTAAATATGTGTAGCAGCATCGAATCATTTAGTTGCTCAAGAAGAGCATTAAATACTTGTAGATGGATTAACAAGATAAGATATCTTCAATTTAAAAATACTACTACATGAATATCATAAATCTATAGAAGATTGCTAGAGGAAGGTCAGAATGTTATTGACAAAAAGTTGTAGAAATATTTGTTTGAAGATTAGGGCTATGAAATTTCCTTGATCTATAGGAGTAGTATATTAAAAATGTAATTATTCATTTGTTGTAACCCTTTTCAGAAAATCTGAGTGTGTGTTTCTGTGTGGAGAGAAGAGTGAAAGCGTACGAGTGTGGAGAATAGAGAAGATGACTCTGTTAAGATAGAGTATCCATTGTTGAGTGTTGAATGTTTTATTTCTATAGAAGTGAGTGAAGGCATGTGATAATTTTTTGAAGGAAAATTATTGTGTTGATGCAGAGGAGATCATAGAGTGTTTTGTGAGGTTGAAAAAGAAAAAAAAGGAGGCAATCAAGGATACTTGTAGAGTTATTTAATGTTTGAAGACTGGAAGTTGCTTGAAGACAACAAGTCAACAAAAGTCTTTCAAATGAAAAAATCTGGTTTAGTTACAATACTTCATTTGTAACATGATATTCAAATTGTATTTATAAATCTCTTATTGCGTAATCATCTGAGTGGGTACTCAGATTAGGGGTAGAAGCTCCTTTGAGTTGGTGCTCATAAATCTGGAATTGGTGTTCCTTTGAGTTGGTGCTCATAAACTTGGAATTGGTGTTCCTTTGGGTTGGTTCCCATACATTGTAATTGAGGTTTTTTCCCATCTTGAGTTTTCCCTTGTATATCTTGTGTGTTGTGGGAAGCATTTTGCAATTTATTTAGTTACCCTTTCTTTCTCGCTTTTGGTTCATGTTTCTAGATTTTATCGGCCATATTGCTTAGAAAAGTTAAATTTTGTAGTCCAATCATCTACCCGCCTCTTAGTGGTCTTTGTGCTCCCTCTAAGGAGGATATCAAATAAGTTGTGGGCGGTGCGAAACTTGGAATGAAAGTTCACTAGGTCAATTCCATTTCACCATTAAGATAATTCATAGATCCGTTGTCACTTCCAATGTTATTGAGAAGGAGGTGGGATGTGGAATATCTATGGGTGAGAATCAATTGGATTAGGGATGATGTTTTAAATCTCCTCATTCAAATGTGTTTCCAATTAGTGGGTTGGTTTGTTTGTTTGTGTTGGGTCTCTATTGTTCATGTTTCTTCATGTCTGTCATCTTTTGTTCTTTGCTTCTTTTGGTTTAGTTTCTATGATGTTCGCCGAACTGTTGTTTCTTGGTCTCCTTCTCGGGCTCATCATGTAATAGGTAAAACACCCTATAAATGCTACTTAACTTATCAAAAAATTAATACGTGGAATAATACATCTTGAGAACATTAGAAAGGGTTGGAAATTATATATCCTAAATGATGATGATTAGCTAAGTTAAACATGATTTGGATTGTAGAAAGACTAAGGAAAAAATGTATGGATGTTGTTGGATATACAATAGGTTGCTTTGCTATATTTGGAAATATTATTTGGTAATGTTTCTAGTTTAGTTGAGTAATTGGGAGCTTAAGATAGTGGACTAGAGGAATAAAATGGATTTATACTAGGTAGAGGATCCTAAGTATGAATATTTGAGTATTATAAGATTTAGATTTTTGGATCAATATAGGTGTTAGATTTAGTATATGAAAATTTTAAGATTGGTTGATATTTTGATGGTTTAAGCAGATACTTCATTCTAGCACCAAGGGTGAGGGTGTTAGATGGATGGGATTTTGAATAGTGATGAGGGATGGGATTTGAGATAGTGATGAAGATATATGTTCAACATGGTTTCCAAGGACTATTTTGCATAGGAATATTATGAACCACTTTGGGTATATATTATTTATGATGTCTATATTTTAACATATAAAAGGATTAACAAAACATGCCTCAATATCTTTTCCACTTCTTGATCAAGGTTAAGATTTGGAAAAATAATAGGATTGATAGATACAATGGGTTCGATATATGGATACTATGGATTGGAATTATGTGATGGTATGATATGGAAAATAGCTATATGTCATGAAGGATATATGTGATGAAGTGGTAAAATAAGCTTGCCCCCAAGTGCTACATACACATGACCAATGGATTGACCTGAGATGCCTACAAATGTATTTTCATAATGATACTTTCTAAGGCACCAAAATTATGTTTTTCATCATTGGATGATATTTTGAATAACATTTTTTTCTATTTTTTGAATTAAATCACCTACTTCCATAGTAAGATGATAATATCTAATTTGAGATAATTCCATCATGTGCATAATTCTACAAGCATTGAACCTAGTAAAAGTCATTGTGAGATTTAGTGATTGATAGGTTGGATTACAAAGGAAAATGAAGTGGGAGGTAGGTTTGATGGATAATGTATGATTATACAAAGGTTTTAAAGAAAGAGATGTAACGATGCAATTATGTTGGATAATAAATTGGTTGTTTTGTACTATGTGAAACCAACCATATTGTTGATAAAGTAATAATTTTCATATGAATTGAAACAACTATTTTAGTAGAAAACAAATGTTCTAAATAATGTGAGGACATAATTTTCTAAAAGACAACTACTTGAAATAGAAGGAGGACGTTGAGGTGATGCACTTTGCATAAAATAGATATCCAAGCGGGTAAATATATCAATTACAATGTGGTAAAAAAATAAAGAGAAAATATTTACATTTCAATGAAAATATAAATATTGAACTTTATTGTATTTTGTTTGATTATGAAAACCTTTTTTCCTCATTATGAATTATAAATTTTCAAGAAATGTTTAGACAAAACCATATGTATATACCATCAAATTACTTATCAATTCTCTGTCTAGACATTGAAATATACTAGAAATATCTTGCATCTAAACTATAAATTTATTGTATAAATAAAAGAACTAAAGCTACAAGAAGTTGTGGTGATAACCTTTTCAATGCAATATATTATTTGATAGTGGGTAAAATGTATATTCAGCCTCTAATAATTTGAATCAAACATTAGTTTTATAATGCTAAAATGAGCTATAACCACAATGCAATTTATTTCTTAAAAAATACTTCAAAAAAAGATATTAGATAAAGCCTATGTGCATTGCAAATAGCGAGCTTGTGTTGTAATCATGGAAATGTCATATTCAAAATGAATAACACTAATACAAAAAAGTGAAGTTCGATTCATATGGGAACCCCCATCCCTTTATAGTTATAATAGAGGTTAGTCGAGTTCATTATCATCCCTCTCCAATGAGCCTTCCTCAATCTCCACAAATATTAATTAAAGCCTCTACATTTTAGCTTGAATTGAGTTTAGACTACTAGTCACCATGACAATTGATAGAACATAACAACTTTGACTTCTCCAAAAGTTATTTGAAGTAAATATTTACAATTAACTCATTTTAGCTTTGTAGAATGAACATTCTGACAAATACAATGTATAGAACCAAACGAAACGAAATTCAAAACAAGTATATACCATTATATAACACTTGTTACCAAAAGAAATGTTTTTATTCATCTATATTATTCTTTCAGATCACACACACATGTATATGGAGACATATACATATGTACATCTATACATACATATATTAATTTACATAAATACATTACAAAAGATTTGAAATATTTCCACATACTAATTTATTCTCTTGAAGGGGTGGGAGCTTTTGTGAAATTGTATAAGGCTTGCAAAAGGAATATGATTAAAGCCAAAGATGATACCGTTCCTATGAATAGGTAGAGTCCTTGGAAGCTTCTCACATTTAACCTTGTTGAATAATTTGTAAAGTCAGAACATGCATTGATAGAGATTTTGAAATACTTGTCTTCAATCTCTTGAATCTCACCACTATCTGAAAGGTTTAAAATCATCCTAGAAAAGTCTTGCACTAGAGGAGAAGCTTTACGAAAAACCTACATCAAAAGCATCACAAACATATAGTCCTTCAAATACTAACTTCAACAACATAATAAATAGTGTGGATCAACTATTTTCAACATCATTCAATTCAACCATCAAAAATCAATTTTAACCAGTATTTATTTGACATTTCAATAAGATTATATTAAAATAAAATGATATAAATTCCCAGAAAACTTATTATTGTGAAAATTAAGTGCGTAAATGAATTAGAACAAGTTCAAACACACCAATAGAACATTATAACAAAAACAGAAATATAAAAGGAGTAGAGAAGTGCAAACTCAGTATCCTGTTTCCGTTGTCGTCCTATCGTCCTCTATCCTTAGTGTTTTTGTAGATTCCAGCCTTGTGTTCTCAGATTATGGGCTAGGCTCAACAAACTGTCTTCCTAAAGAACGAGATTTTGCTATGATATGAATGCATGATTAAGCTATGATGTTGATTTTAGCTAAGAAACTTGAAATAAACAAGATGCTATGATAAATGAATACTAAATGAATTAAATGCATAAATTCTACTTAATTGCCTATTACCAATGTTTGGATTCACACAGGTATTTATAGGGCTTTCTGAATGATTCTGATTGGCTGTCTCGATTGACGGTTGTGATAATTCCTGGCATATCAGATGGCTGAAGATAGATGAAACTGAAGGATAAGATAGAAGAACCCTAGAAACATATTTTTTCTATTTTATTATGAAAGAGGAAAAAGAAGAGAGGATAAGAAATCATTTTTCTTTAGGAGAATAAAATAATTAATTAAAAAAATCAATTATTTATTTGTGGAGGTTTATCCAACTTTTCTTAATTAAATAAAATATTTAATTAAGCTTTTAGCAGAAGAAATTGTAATAAGAAAAGAGTTTTAATCATGTTTTATTGAAAAAAGTAGAATATCTCATAATTAAATAAAATATTTAATTATGATATGAGAAGATGCACAATTAGGTTAAAATACCTAATTTTGATTTAAAAAGAAAGTATAAGATATTTTAATTAAATAAGATTTCATTTAAAGAATTAAATCACTTTTATGAAATTAATCAAATGAAACATTTAATTAATTAGAAGAAGAAAATAAAATAGAAGAAAAGGATATTTAAATTTAATTAAATCAAAAGATTTAATTCTAAATTCAAACCATGATAATTAATTTAAATAAATAGAATGTATTTATTTAATTAATTAAGTGGACATGTGAAAATAATTAAATAAAATAAATTTATTTAATTAAGGAAGAAGAATAAGATGAATGAACAATATAATTAAATTAATTGAATTTAATCATATGTAGAGGACTTTAAAAGAAATAATTAAATAATAAATATTTAATTAATTGCCAGGATTATAGACATGACCATTTTTATGTGTATACATTTTGCCCCTCTTTGAAGTGATGTGTGAAACGCATTGCTTCAAAGAAAATAAAAAATTTGCCCCTGATATGTTTTTATTTTATTTTTGATGTTGATGATGATGCCCCCTCGGGAGATAAATCACGGAAGAAGAAATTGATAATGATGGAGGAACAGTGATTTAGCTCCTGATAGATAATGTATCCGATGCCCCAGTGAAAAAGAGGATGAAAAATGGGAAATGCCATTACTGCCCATCCTGAAAAGACCCTTATAAGGTAAAAGGGTAAAAATGAAGTGTCATTTTCACCCTGCTGCTACAGTGAATTTTGAGCTCTGAGAGTGACTTGGCGAAATGGTGATCCCCGTGCACAGACATAGGTTTGAGCGAGCGCGACGGTATTAGAGACCTCCAGCGTATGGACCACTGGTGAGTGATTCGAACCCTCTATGTTGTCAAATTTGTCTTTTTAGATCAGATTTGAAGTCGTTTTAAGTCAGTTTAAAAAAAAAATCGAACGTTTTAGCGCATTTAGGAATAGTTATAGCGCATTTGATAATTTTTTAGCGCATCTAGGAAATTCCGTAGCACATCTAGGAATAGGATAAAAATTGATCTGTTAGCGCATCCGACAGATAGAGTTGCGCATTTAGGGCGAAATCGGCTAGGTAGATGATTTAGCGCATCTAGGGCACAGAATTGTGCATTTAGGGTTTGGTCTAAAAGTGATAAAGTTGCACATTTGATAGCTAGAATAGCGCATCTGAGGTACAGAGTTGCGCATAAGGAGTTTTAGCGCATTTAGGAAACAGTGTTGCACTTTTGAGGAAAATTTTGGCGCATATGGGTTTTTAGCGCATATGGGCAACAGAGTTGCGCATTTAGGAAAAATTTCCCCAGAATGCCTGTTTGATGAAAAATGATGATAAAAATTGCTTCTTTAGTCAATAGATAGATAAATTGTAGAATCATCATGTTGATAGGATAGAAAATTGGATAGAGGACTGATAACGTTGCTTTCAAAATAGAAAACAAAGAGTAGATAGCTGATAACTTTGTGATGAACGACAAAGAGTAAACTGAATGATTGATTGAATGATTTGAATTTGATAACTTTGCTTCTCGTGATCGAAAATCAAAGAGTAAACGTTGTGATAAATTTTCTTTCTGTGATAGAAAACAAATAGTAAAATAGAGATTTAAATTTGCATTCATGATTGAAATACAAACAGAAAATGATATGTGTTGATAAATTTGCTTTCCTGAAAAAGAAAAACAAATAGTAAAGGATGATAGAGTAGATTGAGTTGACATGCTGATAGATTGATGTAGCACTTGATATAGATTATTGATATGTTATCTGACTTTGATGGATTGGTTATGATGTTTGAACAAAATAGGAGGCTTTCAAAAGCCTCCAGATCAGAGAGCGGTTCCTGTTATGTTGGGAGCGGATAGGAGAGCTGACACCGGCCGAGCTACAGGTGATTGCAGATTGTGGATTGGGGCCACTGTTGACCATGCCACGAGGCATTTAGGCCAACAGGGGGCTGTTGACAGCCTTGGCCGAGAGATGGCATTCCAAGCATAACACCTTCCACCTGTTGACGGGTGAGATGAGTGTGACACCGGAGGACGTGTATCAGATTCTGGGGATTCCAGTGGTTGGAGCCCTTGTGGTTTATGACCACAAGGAGATCGGTGGGACAGAGGCATTACAGCGGATATGTGGCGATCCCGGTATCTATGGGTACTGGATAGATTGGGAGGACTTCAGCAGGTATCCAGCTCTGGTATCGGTATTAGCAGCATTTGTTGGAGGTTTCCTTGGACCGGACCATCGGTCCAAGGGATTTGTCGTGGGGTGGGGGAGGATGCTAGAGTGGATGATCACTCAGCCGTGGAGATTTGCCTGGGGGAGCTGCGTCTTGGCAGATATGTATCATGACCTTCATCGGATTATATACAGAGGATCCACCAGCCTGGCGAGTGGAGTTACATTATTGCAGATCTAGGCGTGGGAGCACATTGCTGTCACAAGACCACTGTGTACTAGGTCGAGACCGACAGGGAGGCCCTATGTGTATGCGTATTCCGGCGCAGTTGTCCAGCAGAGGCTGGGTAAGGTAGAGTACTGGCGGCGAGTGCTGGATGATGTGGATTCAGTGATATGGAGGCCCTACACAGATTGCGAGGCATGGGCGACAGATCACTTAGAGATGTCATTTGTGTGCAGACCACGATACCTGATAGGGCGAACGCCCTTTATTATTGAGAGGTTTCTGGCACTACGGGTTCTGCGACAGTTTGGCTTCACACAGGGGATGCCCCAGGGCATTGCTCATTATGGGCGGTGCAAGGGGGATGTAGGATGGGGGCCATGCATTCCCTACCAGGCAGCCTACACAAAGTACACGTCCTTATAGCCCGAGGTATGGGCGGACAGGCCAGATGTATTGGATGTGAGGATGACAGATGACTACGCCCAGTACTTTCATACTCATCCTTTTCCACGGTTCACATTGCCAGATGAGGCATGGGCGATCAGAGTAGCACCACCCCCAGGAGTAGGGTTATAGGGAGGTGTGGCTGGTGGGGAGCAGGCGATGGGTGGAGGGGAGCAGGCTATGGGTGGAGAGGAGGAGGAGGGAGAGGAGAGTGAGGAGAGTGGAGCTGGGGAGGAGGAGAGCAGCTCAGAGGACGGAGATGGTGGAGATGATGGGGATGAGGAGAGATAGCAGAGGCTAGATAGCCTAGGCAGAGTACCAATTCCTCGGTAGTCCAGATCCGGTGCCAGGCCACAGACAGTGATTAGGGTGACATCCTCGTCTCAGTAGGCACAAATAGATTCTTTGCAGGGTCAGGTGCAGACCTTTCAGGGGCAGCAAACATAGCTTCAGAGTTAATTAGTGCAGGCTCAGAGCATGATAGTGCAGTTATAGGCACAGCTTGCACAGGCTCAGACACAGGCACAGGCACAGGTACAGGCTCAGGCACAGGTACAGGTTCAGATGCCTGCCTCGGATCCCCAGGTAGCACAGTTGGTAGCAGAGAGGGATGCCTTTAGACGGCGGGCACAGGAGGCTGAGGGTGTAGCACAGAGGCTGATGGGTACCATAGAGAGTACCTCCCTACGAGAGGCCATTGCAGAGGGATTCGAGGCAGCCAGAGAGGCAGAGTATTATAGAGTGCGGTACGAGGAGCTATGCCCTCCCGAGCGGCGAGAGCCTTATCCCAGATCACACAGCAGGATGAGGACCCGATCTTGGACATCTACTCATGGCAGAGAGGTGATAGGACCTCGACGGGATCCTGATGTAGGACCGAGTGGTAGGCCACCTCCTTCCGGACTAGCTCCTTCAGGGGCATCTACCAGTTAGCCATTTTTGGGGCTTGATTCATTATGTATAATGAGTTTTGATCATGTATGATGTATTTATGTTCTGACCTTTTATTAGTTTCATTGGACATTTGGACATTTGTATTATGTTGATGAGCGAGGATATGCAGCGGCGATGTTTCTGATGATGTTTATGTTCATGCATTTATGATATGATATGGATATGACGTTTATGCATGTATGTTATGAGATGGTTTTTGATATGGTTTTATTATTTTTGTGGACCAATCATTATGATGCAGGATGGTATGTGGTGATGTATGTATATATGTGAGATGTTACTTTTATTTTTGTTTTGAATTTTCCATGTATGAAAATGAATCGTGACATGATGGATATGAATAATGATGAAAAGATAAATGATATATTTGTGTAATGTGTATGTAATGAAAAATGGTAATATGATACAAAATGGTAGATGTGAAAGGTAGTGAAATGGTTCAATGATGAATGAAAGCTAAAATGATGCATGATAAATGGTAAAAAAAATGAAAATGATAACGAAA
>VDFB02047397.1:48743992-48901659 GCA_007258455.2 Sequoia sempervirens | reverse complement strand
AAGTTTAACTTTATAAACTTTATAATATTCAATTTTCCCTAATAATTCCTTTATTCATGTTAAATATCACTTTCATAATATTTAAAACACATGTAAAATGTTTTAAATATATTGCATCAAAACATTAGAGAATGGAGAAAATTTAATTTCGGTTGTGGCCCAAATAAGGAAAATTTATTACCACCAAACCAAGACACCTGGAGCTGCAAAAATTTGTGTAGGGACATAATCAATTATTTAGAGAAACCCCATTTCCTCAAAACTTTCATTTTCGAAAGATTTTTGGGAACTCCTTTGTAAACTTGTCTATTGAATGCCTTTGCTACGACTGAAATGCATTAAAATAATGCATCTGATGATCTCCAATTTTGACAAGAATAGAGTTGGAGATATTTTGGACCAAAATGAGAAATGGGTTTCCTTTAGAATTGAAAAGTATGAAACTTTTTTGGAACACCCATTTTCACCCAATCACAGTCAGAAGACAATTAAATAACCCATCAGATCTCATTCTAGGGGCCTGAAACTAGGCAAGCACATAGACATTTGACCCAAGAATTTAGTGCAACAAATGGTTGAGAAAAAATCATCCTAAGGTGCAAGATATTCACTGCCAGAGTGGCTCTCTTAGACATTTCTGCAATTTCACCTATCAGAAACCAACTAGGGATCACCAAGTTGCCACTTTGAAAAAATACCAAATCATCTCCTAGAGAACTGCCACTCAACACACTAGGTCATTTAGGTCCACTAAGTATGTGTTCAAAATGGATTTCCTTGAATCATCATTCATCACAAGATATTCAGGTTCAAACTTGACGTCCTTGAAACATTCTAGAAAGATAGGTGTAAAATCATAACAAACTGCATTTGTTTTTTACCTAGTAAAAATATCAAATTTGATCATATGGCTCTGAAACCGGACCAAGGAGCATATGAATGTGGGAGGAATGCAAGGAACCAATCCATTTTCCATGAAAATCATCCAATTGTGTAATAATATCCACTGGACAAGAGGCTACTTCTCTCTGACCCGAGCTCTGTAAAACAAACAAAATAAATTCCTGCTTTGATCTTCAAAACATTATCAAAACTCATTGTTGAGGCTGAAATTTACTATACATGTTACTACATGTCAAATGCATGTCGGCCAAGGACATTTAAAAATTATGGTTCTAGAATTATGACCTCCAAAGTAGGTAACTCTTAAGTGTATATTTTAGTGCATCTCCTTCTAGGTGCAGAGCAAAATTTTTCATCATGGGCTTTGCCTGGTAAAAATTCCAGTATGCCCTAGTGGCTCTTTGTATTTCCGCCCACCTCAGCAAAACCGTGAATTCCAGAACCTTCTGGGAAGAGCGTATCAAGTGCCAAACATTGAGTGATGAGTCTTTATTCAATTAAAAAAATTAACTTCACTTGCTGGCCATAGGCCACCAAATGAAAAAGGAGAACTAGTGTTTTCCTCTATCAAACACCAATCTATTAAAAGAGTCGATCTCCTTTAATCCATAATCACCTCTATCACACCAAATCAATGTGAGTGACTGCATTCCTACAAACACAAGTGTTAAGCTTCCTTTGAATAAGTGAGAACTTGCTCCTTGTCTAGCTTTATTGTCACATGGCTGCCACATCACATAGATCACATCACTGCCACTCATTTCATTCTTTGATTCTGTGGCAAGTGATAAATTATGAGGATGATGATCAAGACAATGTGAAGACACAGTCTTGTCACATTTAATAACTTCCTCATAATGTTCAAGCTCAGAGAAGAAATCATCCTTTAGAAACAGTGTGAAATTCTTCTGTGTGTCAAGCAAAGAGTGCTCACACATTTCAAACTCCTTCAACTGAATTGCATCACAGTCAAGTGTATCATCATCCCAACAACACAATTTAGTCACATTATTACATGCCTCAGTGTTCTAAAAAGAAGACTCATCAACACTCATAATACCTTCATCCACATTCAAATCATAGCATTCAAACAATGCATCAACAGCCCAAGCAATTTTTTTCACTTCAGGTTCATAAACAAGATTATTAGCACTCATTATGTTATAACAAAAAGAAGCTTCAAGTGTAGATTCATATGGCTTAGAATTCACTTCTGCAACAGATTCCTAACAATGACTGTTTAAAACACATTCATTGCTATAAGAACTATCATATTCAACACCACCTCTTGCTACATCAACATGACAATCTAAAGCATACTGCTTATGAGGAAAACTATGAGTTGCAGATCTAGAAAAGAGTTATGCATATCCATCAATGTGATTGACACAATCACATTCTTCAAGTGCAAACTCATCATAGAAAATGTCATTATATGTACTAACATTTGTCTCTACACTTCCACTATCATGTACAACTAAATCAATGTTTTCCTCACTCAAACATTCAGTGATAATTTCAAAGGCAACAACAAGAATGGAAGAAGGCAAAGCTTCAAACAAAAGAGGAGCTCCCTTTTCATCACTGACATTACCATCATATGTATGCTCCTCATAAGAAACTACTTAAACTGATTCATCCAATGAACCCCTTGCATACATATCTCCTTCTTTGTTCATACTGCTGCAACAATTAACAGGGCTACATTCTTCATTGTCAAACTGAAAATCATCATTTATTTCTTCATCGCAGCTGCTTGGGGATGATCTCTCCAACTGAAACTTGTTGCATACCTTATCATTTGCATCTGATATACTGGTATTCTCAAAAGGATTTCTCAAAGCAGCAGGCTCCTTTGTCTCATCATGAAAGCTTTCATCAATGCTACATTCTATATACTTGTAAGATTAGTATGACCAAGTGTATCATAATACTATTGATTACACATCTCCTCTTCAAAAAGTATATTCAATTCATATCCATCACCATGCAATAGTCAGGCTTCAGAAATGTTATCATTATTTTCCTTGTTGAAACACTTTCCACCTGAAGAAATTAACTCTACCTCTTCCTCTGGAAAGGAATCACAGTCACCAGGGCTTCATATAGAGTTGAAATCATCTTGATCACCCAGACAAGAATTTTTTTCAGCTAGTTGCCAACTTCCATCTACAACATCATTGTTCTCATCATGAAGACATGAAACTTCAGAATTAGAATGCTCTTCAACTATATATTCAAAGTCCATAGAAGATAAAATACTTTCAGTATCATCTACATCATTGCATCCTTCATCTAATACAGAAAATACGCTCTCTATTTTTGTATTTTTAGAGAAAATACAAGAAACCTCAAATGTTTCATCTATCTTTTCATGACCATTATGGCTACAATCTTCATCAGGGTACATTTCTTTAGTAGGTTGTTCAAAAACAACTTCCTCATCAACAAATGATGCACCATTCTTATCTTATATTATACTATCTAGATCTATGTGATTAAGTCTACGAAAAGTACCATCACATAATCTAGCCAATATATGACTTCCATATTTCTCTACCATTTCTTCAATCACTGAACGCCATTGATATAAACATTTAAGGCTAGGGGGATTCAAGTGAGCTAGCATAGTAGTCAAACGTCACTCAAAATTCTCACAGAACAAATCAATGCAAAATAACTCATCATGGCTTTCTAATTCTGGTATAGCAAGTAGAAATTTAATGAATCTATCATGGAAATCATAGATGGATTCATCCTCAAATCTTTCTATATCACACAGTGTATCAATAGGTGACATAAGTTAAACCTCATTTTTAAATTTCCCTTCATATTCTTCTTGGGTATGTAGATTTCCTTCTTCAGACAAGTAGTCATCATTCACTTCACCAAACTCATCCATGAACAATTTCTTAAGCTCTTTCCATTAACATATGGAATGCATTGGTAGACTAGAAAACCAATATTCAGCAGTATCTTCTAAATTTCTTACAAAAAAATTAATGATAGCATCCTCTTCTTCAATATGAAAATCTTCCATCAGATCAATTAAACCTTGTACATGTCTTAATGTTGATTCTTCAAAACCTCCTCTAAACTTAGGAAAATACTCATTAATTCTTCTTCAGAAAGAATGTGGGTAACCTTAGATTTTATTGAAATCTAGAGGATCATATCTTTCACTAGTGAACAACTTCCTTTGAGGACATGACTATGTTATAGGCATGATATTACAGCTCGTAGAGGAAGTGCTAGGACAACAATACATATTTGCAATTAAGAATTATTCCCTCTACACCTATTTTCTTCTTCATATCCTTTTCAAAATATCATACATTCTCATTTCCCTTTTCTACTAGTATCTTAAAATACTTGATAAGGGACAATATCAACTGGAACATTTGTTGAAAACCTTCATACATAAGTATTACAATAGAAGAATAACTAAGAATTGTTGCAACCAACTCTTTTGATGATGTAGAATATTATGTAGAGTCACCACCTCTTTGAAAGAGGAAAAGATCTTCAAGCAACAGAAAGATTCTTCTAAGATCTAGGTATTTTTCAGTTCTCTCCACTAGGAGTGCACAAGACTTCAAGAATACATCAGAAACATTGCAGCAATCTCCTTCAAGCATGCAAGTCCTTGGATTATTCTGACCCAAAACTGTAGATCAACAAATTGAATGACTCTTTTCAATTGGTGCCCAGTAGACTCGACAATTTGTTAGTTGTTTTTCTTGCAACCTTCAACCCTAAGGAGAAACACAATGCCTAAACTAGTGGATATAATATTTAGGACAAGGAATATTAACAATCAACAAGTTGAAGGCAAGAAAAGCCAACGAACAAGGCTATAAAAGCCTTCTGCAGTTTTAGCTCCACATGACTTAGGAGGGTGTTCCTAATCATAGACCTGAATGCATGAAAAAACTTATGCCAAATAACAAACTGTAGACCTATGAAAGTGGATTGTTCTCAGATATATGAGTGATTTCATATTCTACTAGGTTCAAGCATAATCCTATTTGCATTGAACATTGCTAAGAACACATAACTTAAATATCTTCATCTCAAACACATAGAGGGCTAATAGATAAAATTCTCTCAAATTCGCCCTTTATACTCTTTCAAATATCACGAAGATATATGGAGCATATATAACTTAAGCAAAAAAGAAAAAGCACCAAAGCAACAGATATTTAATATGATTTGGATTGTTTTTTAAAATGTCTTAGGCTTTGTAATAGGTCAGTGCCTAATCATGGGCCATGGAGTGAAATATAAAACTGCAACAAATATCCTATTAGCAAACTAGGTTCAACCAATGGATTTAAAATGTGTTAATGCCTTATATTAACAAATCCACTCTTATTTGTCATAAAATTCTACTTATCAATCCCACTTGTGCACTCTAAATCATAGTTATCTGATCAAAGTATTTTAACTCTTTATTTGAAAAAGAACCATGGCCAAACAACACAATCACAGGAAACTTACATTGACAAATCCATACATACTTGATATATTGAATTCATATGATAAAAAGCTTACAAATCTTGAGAAAGTTTCATAACAATATATTTTTGTTCAAATTGGCTAACATTTGCTCATAAAATCAAACTATTACAATTTACGTATTCTCTATATGACTCAAACTTAGCACTATTCTACCTTACTCTCCTAATTCAAAGTTTTAGAACCCTTTACAAATGAGAAGAAGAGAAAAAATATAGAAGAAGAAGAAGCCCTAAAATTCATCTGAAATTGACACCTGGATCCTTCATACTCCTTTGATCTATAGCCAATAAAATTATTTTAATTCTAAAATCCTCCAACCAATCCCTGCTTCCCCACAAGAAGATGTTGCCATCAACATTCACCCTCACAAGCTAGCTAGGAAAGTCTGCTTCATAGTGTGTTTGAGTTGAATATGATGAAATGCGAGTATTGGAATGGTGATATCACTGTCTCATTTTTCTAAATGAAAGGGAATTTTAATGGCTATAGGCACTCAAAATCCATTCCAGAAATGCTTAAAAACTTTGCCCAAGCATTAGGAATGGTTAGGGGATGATTTTAGACCATGGAGCAACAATTTTGAGCCAAACAAAGCCTCCAACAACTAGTTGGAAGGCCAAAAACGTGAACAACATTCCACTCTCTAAAAACTCTTGCTCAAATCTTACCTGAAGTTGCCCAAAATACATTAGAGACACCTCCATGGTGAAAGAAACACTCAATTACTCACTACAATATCCTCCCATCATTCTCCCCACTTGTCTGGAATTTTTTTCTACCGTGAGCATTTCTTCCACTAGTGGGGAAAGCAAGCTTTATTAAAGTTAAGACTTTATAAAGTTGGGTATGTGTAGAATCATCATGGAAAAATAGGTCCTTATGGCAAAAATTCAAAAAATCAGAAAGCTAGGAACTTGACGAAAAATTTGAATAAGTTATCTATATTATTTCAAAATATATAAAAATAGAATCTATAGAAAATTGAATCTAGTTTCTAAACTACTAGTTTATTTAAAAGGAAAAATATCTATTTGGTGAAAATTTGAAATTTCAATGCAAGAGTAATTTAAATTTCAGAGAAAAAATAAGAAGTAGGTGTGTGCTGTCCGGGACCACCCCAACTACAATAAAATGATAATATTTTTTTATAAGATCGAGATATAAGTAGAGAACTCATGTCCTGATGTGATGCATATTTTATTGTAATTAATTATGATTTTTTTATTACAACTTTTAAAAAATATAAAAACTCATATGTCTGACCATCTTAACTTGGTCAAACTTCATGAAATTCAATTTTTACTTTTTTAACTTATATTATGTGAAGCATAGAATGTGACACATGTTTCAAATTTAAAAATGTGATACCATTTGAAAGCTATAGATTTTTTTCAATCATCCTATCAATCAGGACTTTAGTCAGAATTCAAATAGAAAATGAATAATAATTATTTATTAAATTCAAAGTAAAGCGTAATTTATATTGGTGAAAAGCTGAGAATCTCCTTTAAAAACCCTTTTTGTTTCATCAATTTTAGGTAAAAAGTCGCTACCACATACCCATGATATCCCCACTTTTTTGGCACACATCACATCTTGGTACATACCTAACTTTCTGTAACATTTAACCTTCCTTTGAAAGTAGCAATCAAACTACTCCATAAATATTTTAATGCCTTCAGAGTTTCTCACTCTCACCAATTCATGCTTCCCCATGAGCACCTGCTACCGTCAGCGAAAGCTTTCACGGGCTACTAGGGACAGACCACAGAAAAGAAATCTTATAAAGTTTAACTTTATAAAATTTAGAATATTTAATTTTCCCTAATAATTCCTTTATTCACATGGAATCTCACTTTCATAATATTTAAAACACAAAATATTTTAAATATATTGCATCAAAACATTAGAGAATAGGAAAAATTTAATTTCGGCTACAACCCAAATAGGGAAAATTTATTGCGGGAAAACTAGGACACCTAGAGCTATGAAAATTTGTGTAGGGAAATTATCAATTATTTAGATAAAACCAATTTCCTCAAAACTTGTATTGTAAAGATTTTGGGACCCTTGTAAACTAGTCTCTGCTGGATGCCTTCGCTATGATCAACAAATGCATTAAAAATAATGCATCAGATGATCTCCAATTTAGACAAAAAAGGAGATGGAGATTTTTTGGACCAAAATAAAAAAATGGGTTGGCTTTAGAATTGCAAATTTTGAAACTTGTTTGGAACACCAATTTTGACCCAGTCATAGTTAGAAGATAATTAAATAACCCATCAAATCTCATCTTGGGGGCCTAAACAAAAGAAGGGAATGTAGACATTTGGACCCAAGAATTGCAACAAATAGCTCTTAAAAATTCATCCCAAGGTGCAAGTGATATACACTACCAAAGTGGTCACCACATTTCGCACCGGTGACCTATCAAAACCAACTAGCCACCAAGTTGTCACTTCAAAAATACCAAACTATCTCCGTAGGAACTACTCACTCGACACACTAGGTCATTTAGGTCCACTAAGTATGTGTGCAAAATGGATTTCCTTGAATCATCATTCATCACCAGATATTCAGGGTCAAACTTGACGTCCTTGAAACATTCTAGAAAGATAGGTGTAAAATCAGAACAAACTGCATTTGTTTTTGACCTGGTAAAAATATCAAATTTGATCATATGGCTCTGAAACCGGACCAAGTAGCATATGAATGTGGGAGGAATGCAAGGAACCAATCCATTTTCCATGAAAATCATCCAATTGTGAAATATCCACTCGAACAAGAGGCTACTTCGTAGGACTGAGAGTTTGCAAACAACAAAACATTCCTAGAACTCTCAAGCTTTGATCTTCAAAACATTATCAAAACTCATTGTTGGAGGCTAAAATTTAACATACATGTTACCATATGTCAAATGAGTATGCTCGCCAAGGGATTAGGCATGAAAATTAAGTGGCTCTAAATTATGACCCTCCAAAGTAGGTCACTTGGGAAGATTTTTTAGGTGCACTTCTAAGTGTGCAGAGCAAATTTTTCAACATAGGCACTTTAAATTTGAAAAATTTGAAGGTGCTACTGTGGTTCTTTCTGGGGACATTTGTTCCTCAGTAAAAAAAACAAGAATTCAAAATCTTCTAGAAGAGTAGACCAAGTGCCTGAAACATTGAGTGGCAGTCTTTATTCAAACAATTTTTTTAACTTCAAAGGAGAACTAGTTCTTTCCTCTGTCAAACACCAATCTGTTAAAATAGTTGATCTCCTTTAATCCATAATTTCCTCTATCGCACCACAACAATGTGAGTGATTGTATTCCTACAAATACTAGTGCCAAACTACCTTTGAACAAGTGAGAACTTCCTCCTTTTCTAGCTCTACTATCACATAGCTGCCACATCACATAGATCATATCACTTCCACTCATTTCATTCTTTGATTCTATGGTAAGTAAAAATATGAGGATGATGATCAAGACTATGGGAAGACACAATCTTATCACATTTAATAACTTCCTCATAATAATTAGGCTCACAGAAGACATCATCCTTCAAAAATAGTGTGAAATCCTTCTGTGTATCAAGCAAAGAGTGCTCACACATTTGAAACTCCTTCAACTAAATTGCATCACGGTCAAGTGTATCATCATCCCAACAACCCAGCTTAGTCACATTATTACATGCCTTAGTGTTTTGAAAATAAGACTCATCAACATTCATAATGCCTTCATCCACATTCAAATCATAGCATTCAAACAATGCATCAACATCCCAAACATTCTTTTCCACTTCAGGTTCATAAACAGGGTTATCAACACTCATTATGTTATCACAAAAAGAAGCTTCAAATGTAGATTCATATGGCTCAGAATTTACTTCTACAACAAATTCCTCACAATGACTATTTAATACACATTCATTGCTAAAAGAAGTATCATATTCAACACCACTTCCTGTTGCATAACCTTGATAATCTAAAGCATACTACTTATGAGGAAAACTATAAGTTGCAGATCCAGAAAAGAGGTATGCTAATGCATCCATGTGATTGACACAATCATGTTCTTCAAGTGCAAACTCATCATAGAAAATGTCATTTGTTGTACTAACATTTGTCTCTACATTTCCATTATCATGTACAACTACATCAATGTTGTCCTCACTCAAACATTCAGTGATAATTTCAAAGGTAGCAACAAGAATAGAAGGTAAAGCTTCAAACAAAAGAGGAGCTCCTTGTTCATCATTGACATTACCATCATATGCATGATCCTCATAAGCAACTACTTGAACTGATTCATCCAATGAACCTCTTTCATACATATCTCCTTTGTTCATACTACTGCAAAGTTTAGCAGGGCTACATTCTTCACTGTCAAACTGAAAATCATCATTTATTTCTTCATCGTAGCTGCTTGGGGATGATCTCTCCAACTAAAACTCATTGCATACCTTATCATTTACAGCTGATATACTGACATTCTTAGACGCATTTCTCAAATCAATAGGCTCCTTTGTCTCATCATGAAAGCTTTCATCAATGCTACATTCAATACTTGTAAGATTAGTATGACCAAGTGTATCATAATACTATTGATTACACATATCTTCAAAAAGTATATTCAATTCATATCCATCACCATGCAATAGTGAGGCTTCAGAAATGGTATCATCATTTTCCTTGTTGAAACACTTTCCGCCTAAAGAAATTAACTCTACCTCTTCCTCTTTAAAGGAATCACAGTCACTAGGGTTGCATATAGAGTTGAAATCATCTTGATCACCCAGACAAGAATTTTTTTCAGCTGGTTGCAAACTTCCATCTACAACATCATTGTTTTCATCGTGAAGACATGTAACTTCAAAATCAAAATGCTCTTCAACTATATATTCAAAGTCCATAGAAGAGAAAATACTTTTAGTATCATCTGCATCATTGCATCATTCATCTAATACAGAAAATATACTCTCTATTTTTTTATTTTCAGAGCAAATAGAAGAAACTTTAGATGTTCATCTATCTCTTCATGACCATTATGGTTGCAATCTTCATCAGGGTACATTTCTTTTGTAGGTTGTTCAAATAAAACTTCCTCATCACCAAAGGATGCACCATTCTTGTCTTCTATTATACCATCTAGATCTATGTGATGAAGTCTAGGAAAGGTACCATCACATAATCCATCGAATATATCACTTCTATATTTCTCTACCATTTTTTCAATGATTGAAATTCATTGATATAAACATTTAAGGCTAGGGGACTTCAAGTGAGCTGGCATAGTAGTCAAACTTCACTCACAATTCTCACAGAACAAATCAATGCAAAATAACTCATCAATTCTTTTTTATTCTAGTATAGCAAGTAGAAATTTCATGAATCTATCATGAAAATCATAGATGGATTCATCCTCAAATCTTTCTATATCACATAATGAATCAATAGGTGAAATAAGTTCAACCTGATTTTTAGATTTCCCTTCATATTCTTCTTGGGTATGTGGATTTCTTTCTTCAAATAAGTATTCATCATTCACTTCACCAAACTCATCCATGAATAGTTTCTCAAGCTCTTTCCATGAACATATGGAATGCATTGGTAGACTATAAAACCAATATTCAGTAGTATCTTCTAAAGTTCTTAGAAAAAACTTCACGATAGCATCCTCTTCTTCAATTTGACAATTTTCCATCATATCAATGAAACCTTGTACATGTCTTAATATTGATTCTTCATAACCTCCTCTAAACTTAGGCAAATACTCATTAATTCTTCTTGGGACAGAGTGTGGGTAACTTTCAATTTTACTGAAATCTAGAGGATCATATCTTTCACTAGTGAACACCTTCCTTTGAGGACATGATTGTGTTGTAGGCATGATATTATAGCTCGTAGAGGGAGTGTTAGGATACCAATACATATTTGCAATTAAGAATTATTCCCTCTACACCTATTTTCTTCTTGATATCCTTTTTAGAATATCCTACATTCTCATTTCCATTTTCTACTAGTATCTTAAAATACTTGATAAGGGACACTATCAACTACAACATTTGTTGAAAATATTCATATAGAAATATTACAATAGAAGAATACTTGAGAATTGCTGCAACCAACTCTTCTGATGATGTAGAATATTACGTAGAGTCACCAAATATTTGAAAGAGGAAAAGATCTTCAAGTAGTAGAAAGCTTCTTCCAAGATCTAGGTATTTTTGAGTTCTCTCCACCAGCGTAGCACCACACTGCAAGAATACATCAAAAACATTGCAACAATCTCCTTCAAATATGCAAGTCCTTCGATCATTCTAACCCAAAAATACATATCAGCAAACTGAATGAATCTTTTCAACTGGTCCCCACTAGACTCACCAATTTGTTGGTTGTTTTTCTTGCAACCTTCAACACCAAGGAGAAACACAATGCCTAAACTAGGGGATACAATATTTAGGAAAAGGAATTTGCACTATCAACAAGTTGACAAGAAAATCCAATGAATAAGGATTTGAAATCCTTCTGCACTCTAAACTCAACAGGAATCGGGAGGATGTTCCTAATTGTAGGCCTGAATGCAAGATAAACTTATTCCAAACAACAAATTTCAGACCTCTAATAGCAGATAGTTCTCAGGTATATGAGTTATGGGTATTTCATATTCTACCAAGTTCAAGCATAATCCCATTTGCATTGAACATTGATGAGAACACATAACTTAAATATCTTCATCTCAAACACATAGAGGGTTAATAAATGAAATTCTCTTAAATTCACCCTCTATACTCTTCAAATATCATGAAAATATATGGAGCAGATATAAATTAAACAACAAAGCAAAAGGACTAAAGAAACAGAGATTTAATATGATTTGGAGTATTTCTAAAAATGTCTTAGGCTTTGGGATAGGTCAGTTCTTAATCATGGGCCATGGAGTCAAATATAAAAATGCAACAGATATTTTGTTAGCAAAGTAGGTTCAACCAATGGATTTAAAATGTGTTAATGCCTTACATTAACAAATATTTATCATAAAATTCTACTTATCAATCCAACTTGTGCACTCTAAATCATAGAACTATCTAATCAAAGTATTTTAACTCTTTACTTGAAAGAGAACCATGGCCAAACAACACAATCATAGGAAAGCTACAATGACAAATCCAAACATACTTGATATATATTGAATTCATATGATGAAAAGCTTACAAATCTAGAGACAATTTCATAATAGTAATATATTTCTATATAAATTGGCTAACATTTTCTCATAAAATCAAACTATTACAGTTTACATATTCTCTATATGACTGAGACTCCGCACTACTCTACCTTACTCTCCTAATTCAAAGTTTCAGAACCCTTTACAAATGAGAAATAGAGAAAATATATAGAAGAAGTAGAAGCCCTAAAATTCATCTGCAATTGACACCTAGATCCTTCATCATCCATTGATCTATAACTGCCTTTGCTTCCTGAAGAATCTACAATCTACAGCTTGGTTCATGCATCCTGCATTCACTTGCCCTCTTTCTACCTTGCAACAATTTTTTTTTCCCATGAAGAGCCATCATTCATTTGCAATAGAAAAAAATTCCCTTCTTGGGAAGACTTTCTTTCCCCCATCATTTGCTTTGCCCATGCAGCAATAGAAAATTACATCTACTTCGTGAGAAACTTCATTCCTCCATTTAACCTGCTCTTTACTTTCTCTGTGAAAACTCTTTTATATATTTTTGCTTATCTGTTGCATAAAACTTTTGTCTCCAGCAAATAAAACATTCACTTTTATAATATAAGCCCTTATTTCATAAAGTGAATAATTTAATTCCACTTTTTCCCGTGCTTCACTTTTCACCTCACATTAAAATATTTTCCCTTTTATCTCACTTTACTTTGCTGCACTTTTCACTTTTCACTTACATTTAAAAATTAATGAATACATTAATTTACTTACTATGCATCAAAGTCATTTACCTGAGCTATAAAAATATTTTTCTCTTGTCCTTCACTTTGCCTTCACCCAACAATTTTCCACCTTACATTTAAAGTTTTACCTTTAAAATGCTTTTTGGTCTAATAAAAATACTTATTTCCATCTTTAATATTCCCATAGCCAAAGAAGTTTTTTAATTTTTATATTGGAAAATTTTTTCATCGGGCCCACCTTAGCCAATCCTCGCCTCATCGTTGCTTTTCCTAACAGAAGCATGAAAACACTTGAGCTCATGGGAAAACAATAAAAAGAATGAATGAAATAATTCTTTGCCAACCAAAGTTTTAGAAAAAGCCAACAAAAATATTTTAATTCTGAAATCCTCCAACCAATCCCTACTTCCCCACAAGAAGATGTTGTCAGCATTTTCCTTCACAGGCTAGCGGGGAAAGGCTACTTCATAGTGTGTTTGAGTTGAATATGATCAAATGTTGGTATTGGTGCAAATTAAAATTTCCTCAAGCAATTTTAATACATTTTCACAGTGAGTACAAACTGCTCAGGAATGGTGATATCACTAGGTCATTTTTCTAAATGAAAAAGAATTTTAATGGCTACAAGCACTCAAAATCCATCCCATACATGCTTAAAAAGTATTCCTAAGAATTAGGAATGGTGAAGGGATGATTTCAGACCATGGAGCAACAATGTTGAGCCAAACAAAACCTCTAAAAACTAGCTGGAAGGCCAAAAACGTGAACACTCCACTCTGCAACAACTCTTGCTCAAATCCTACCTAAAGCTACCCAAAATACATCAGGGACACCTCCATGGTGAAGGAAACACTCAATTCCTCATTGCAATATCCTCTTAGCATTCTCCCCGCTTGCGCGGAAGTTTCCTATGTCCTAAGCATTTCTTCCACGAGTTGGCGGGGAAATCAAGCTTTATTAAAGTTAAGAATGTATAAAACTTTGAAATATTTAACCTTCCTTTGAAAGCAACAATCAAACTACTCCATGAATATTTTAATTCCTTCAGACTTTCTCACCAATCCCCGCATCCCCGTGAGCACCTGCTGCCGTCAACAAAACCTTTCACGGGCTACCAGGGGGAGACCATAGAAAAGCAATCTTATAAATTTAACTATATAAACTTTATATTATTCAATTTTCCCTAATAATTCCTTTATTCACGTGAAATCTAACTTTCATAATATTTAAAACAGATAAAATGTTTTAAATATATTGCATCAAAACATTAGAGAATAGGGAAAATTTAATTTCAGCTACAGCCCAAATAGGGAAAATTTATTGTAGAAAAACCAGGACACCTAGAGTTGCAAAAAATTGTGTAGGGACATAATCAATTATTTAGAGAAAACCCATTTCCTCAAAACTTGCATTGTCGAAAGATTTTTGGGACCTCCTTTGTAAACTAGTCTATTGGATGCCTTTACTACGACTAAAATGCATTAAAATAATGCATCGATGATCTCTGATTTTGACGAGAATAGATTTGGAGATGTTTTGGACCAAAATGAAAAATGGGTTACCTTTAGAATTGAAAAGTATGAAAATTTTTGGAACAACCATTTTGACCCAGTCATAGTCAGAAGATAAATAAATAACCCATCAGATCTCATCCTGGGGGCCTGAATCTAAGCAAGAATGTAGAAATTTGACCCAAGAATTCACTGCAATAAACGGCTTGACAAAATTCATCCTAAAGTGCAAGATATTCACTGCCAAAGTGGCTCACTCTAACATTTTTGCAATTGCACCTATCAGAAACCAACTAGGGCTCACCAAGTTGCCACTTTGAAAAAATACCAAGTCATCTCCTGGGGAACTGCCACTGGATAGACTAGGTCATTTAGGTCCACTGATTATGTGTGCGTGAGGTATTTCCTTGAATCATCATTCATCACAAGATCTTAAGGGTCAAAGTTGACCTCCTTGAAACACTCTGAAAATGCAGGTGTAAAATCAGAACAAACTGCATTTTCTTTTGACCTGGTAAAAATATCAAATTTGATCTTGTGGCTCTTAAACTAGACCATAGAGCATATGAATGTGGGAGGAATGCAAGGAACCAATCCATTTTTCATGAGAATCATCCAGTTGTGAAATATCCACTTGAATAGGAGGCTACTTCGCAGGACTGAGAGTTTGCAAATAGCAAAACATTCCCATAACCCTCCAGCTTTTCTCTTCAAAACCTTATCAAAATTCATTGCAGGAGGATAAAATTTAACATACATGTTACTATATTTCAAATGAGTATGCTCACCAAGGGATTTGGCATGAAAATCAACTGGCTCAGAATTATGACCCTCCAAAGTAGGTCACTTGGGCAGATTTTTCAGGTGCACTTTTATGTGTGCAGAGCAAATTTTTCAACATAGGCACTTTAAATTTGCAAAATTTTAAGATGCTACCAATTAGCAGGAAATCATCCCATAAAAATTGCTAAAATGTTATCATTTTTTATGCCACCCTTTGATGTCCCATCACTGATATCTAATCTGGGAGATCCCCATGGGACATCTTGATTGTTTCCTCCATCGCTCTTCTCCTTCTTCTCTTCCTTCCTTATTTTTTCTAAGTATTTTGGCCTTCGGCCTTTGGACTTACCCGTTACCTCTCAATCCCTCTCCTCTTCATTTTTTACCTTTCTTCTTTTGGCTTTCAGCCCTTAGTGTACACTGCTATACCACAAGATCTTGCATGCTTCATCGCGGGGTAGCGAGATTCTTACTGCTACACCACAAGCTTTAAATGTTCAACCTATGGTACTGCAAGCTTACTCTCTTCTAGCTCACTAATCTACCACTCGTCTTTCATTTTTTCCTCATGGTATGGTAGGTTGTTCCCCACTATACCACAAGCTCCTTATCACTTCGTCGCAAGACGGTGGGTCTTGCCACTCTACTACTAGCTCTTAATCTTGTTCCTTGCGAGGTGGTGGGTTGTTCCCTGCAACACCACAAGCTCTTCCACTTTTCATCATGGGATGGTGGGTTGTTCCCTGTTATACCGCAAGCTTCTTCATTCTTCATAGCGGTATGGTGGTTGTTACTACACTACCGATCTTCTTCATCTTTTTCCTCGCAGTATGGCAGGTTGTTTCCGCTCTATTACTCTTCATTCTTTTCTTCCTCACGAGGTGGCAGTTTGTTCCCTGCTCTACCACATGCCTCATTTTTTGTCACTGTGATATGGCAGATTATGATGTATGGATTTCTTTCCTTAACGATGTTTTGAGGCTATGTGATAGTTGTTGATCATGATTCTCATGTGATCAATAGTTGTGTTTTAAATTTTTATCAAGGATCTAATCTCGATCATACATGCTCGATCTGACAACCAGTTTTCAAACTTTAACGGTTAATTTCTCCTATTCATGATATGTTTGTAGAAGTTATTGTTTAGCAACTCTCTAGCTATTGGACCTAATTTTTATGGGTTCAAGGCCAACTTTAATGCATTCTTTGAATCCTCCAAGTGGATTTGTGGTGGCCATACTCATTCATTATTGCTACTTCATTCTTTCTAACAATCCCTTACCAATTTCCTTGATTTCATGGGGGATTTGGATGTCTTTTAGGAAAATATTTATGGTAGGGTGGATGGTGTGTAGGGTTGGTTCTCTTCAGGCTCTCTTAGCACAATTTTCATGAGAAGATATTTCCTTGATCAAATCTCTTCAACTGCTAACCCTAATTGTGTTAGGGTTTGAGTTATTGTTCATCTCAATTATGCCTAAACTATAAAGGCAACACTTCTATATTTTTTTGAGATCTTTCCTCTAGCCCCTCTGGGATTTTTCTCTTATATACCTACAACTATTACATTATGCCATTGTAAAGTTTACTTCAAGCCTTATGTCAATAAAATTCAACTATTATCACCATTACCTCTTGCATGTTTGAGTAAAATTCATTTACCTTCATATCTGAGTGGGTGTTTTAGTTGTTTCTTTGACATATTATGTTATTCTAAAGTAGGAAGGAACAAACTCTAAATTTGGTGCATCACCTTCTTTGTCTCTTTCTACCCTTTTCCCCCCTTTTCCCTTGTGATCTATTAGAGTAGGTTAACTTTATGGTTTTCATTGTGTTGGGTTAAACCAACACAATTGCATTTAGTTTGGAAGAGGAAGTTGGCCTTCTCCAAAGACTTGACCTCAATTTGCAAAGTCCCACACCTTGAGGTCATTTCCATTTTTAGTAGAACACTAAACTCTTATTCAGTAGGCTATAGTTTTATGTGACAATAGGCCTTAAGCTAAGGAAGCTTCGCCAATGGCTAACCTGCAATGGAAAAAAGAGGTGACCACTAAACATTCAGTTGATTGAGTGAGAGGCCACCTCGAAATCCAGATCCAGACCAATGGAGCCAGGGCTTGACAGCCTCTTAGGCCCTCCAAATTCTCTTGGCCATGAAAGTTCCCATAATTTGGATTGGCTCCCTCATAACCAAAAGGGTTTGAATGCCAATTCCCTTCCAAGAAGGTCTATGTACTAGAAAGCCATACTAAATACAATGCCTAAGGAGGATTTTCCAATCCTCATCACCAGTAAGTGCTATGATAATCCACTTGACACAAAGATAAATCCCTTGCTACCAAGTGGAGAGAAGTCCAAGCCCACTAGAGTCTCTAGGTAGGTAGCAAAACTCATAGGAAACATAGTGAAACCCTCGGTGAGTCTTAGAAGAGGCCCATAGAAAATCACAAAGCAGCTTTTCTAACATAGCATATGAGGCCTTCGAAGGGGCCCAATAGGAAGAATAATACACGAGTTGTAGCTAACACCTTAGAGAAAATATGAATTTTTTTAGCCAGAGAGAGTGGCTTGGTAATCTAGAAAGCAATATTTTTCTCAATCCGAGAAAGAATTGCTTGCCAAAGATCAATAGAAGAATCTTGAAAGGTGAAATGAATGCCCAGAAATTGAAATATTTTAGTAGGAGAAATCTAGTTTGAGTCATAATGTTGAATCTAGTAAGGACTAGGGAGGATGAATAGTCTATAATATAAAGTTTTGTTCCATTGAATGGAAGAACTAGAGGCCAAGAATAAAGTCTCAAGGGAATCAAGAGTAGCTTTGACATTCTTTTCCTCCTCCAGTAAGTAAGAAAAGAATCATCGACGAAGTGTCCATTGACCAGCTGGATTGGTGGATTAGGCAAAGAGATGTCATGAACCCACCTCTGGGAAACAACATAAGCCATCAAATACCCAAATCCCTTAGTAGCAAGCACATAAAGTGAGGGGGCAAGTGGGCAACCTTGGTGAATGGAACAAAATAGACCAAAGAAAGGGGACTAGTATCCATTAATGGTGATGCAAGAAAATGCATTAGAATACAACATTTGCATAGCCTGTATGAATTGAGGACCAAAACCCAACACAAACAACATAGAAAGTATTAAGGGCCATTCAATATGATCATAAGCTTTAGCAAAATCAATTTTAAGAAAGATTTCTTTTTTATGAGCATCTTGCCCATTCCATACCTTCCTGGAAAACAATAATATTGTCTAAGATGAACCTAGGCTTAATGAATCCGTTTTTCTTCAGGCGCACAATCTGAGAAAGAAGATGGTGAATTTTCAAGGCAAGGGCTTTGGCAATAATTTTATAAGAGACATTGAGGAGCATGATGGGCACCAATTATAGATATCCTTGGGTTCACCATATTTAGGTATGAATTTAATATTACCTTTGTTGATAAGATTTCTTAAAGTTTTAGAATAAAAAGATTCAAGGTATACCTTATGTAGATCTTTCTAAACATAATCTCAAAGGGATTTGTAAAATTCACATGGAAAACCACCAATTCTCGGGGCCTTATCATTGGCCATAGTGCTGAAAGCTTTTCTAAGATCTTCAATTGTGAGCAATTACTCAGAGAAGGATTTATGGGCTAAGGAGAGCCTATTTGGCACAACAGCAAGACAATCCTAAAGCACTTGATGTCACTCCAGAGTGTACTCTTGAGCTATGAACACCTTCTCATAGTTCCTAACAAACTCCTAGAGAATTTTAGGTAGTTCAAAAAGCACAGTGTTTCCTTTAATTTATTTGATACCAAAAGATGAGTGCCTAGCTCAAAGAGACAGGAAAAATTCTTTCAAGGCATGATCTCCAATTTTAAGCCATTGAATTCTAGCCTTGATTTTTGCCCCTCTAGTAGCATAATTATCAGCAACTTGGTTTTTATGCTTTAACTCTGCAACCCTGACTTGTAGAGAAGGGAAAAATGGGTTAACCACCAAGGCCTTAGTGGCAGCATGAAGGTCAAACGTGGTCACTTCATAAGACCGTCTGTGAAAGATGACCAGCTAGTGGCCATAAATGTGGAGAAACCCCAAAGTGCAGGTGACATCATTCCACCAAATAATCTATCTTGTACAATTGTGAGGTGGCTTACACTCCAAATTCCAAATAGTGCTAATATGGGATAGCATGGGATGATGACTCGGCAAGGAGGGTTCAAAAAAAATTGGGTCCTACTAGCGCGAGGCTATTTTAATTCCCATTTAATGTAGAATGTAATGGGAAAGTGGTCTAATAATGTCACATCCACTAATGGCCTTACCAAAAGTGGAAAAGAGTTAGAAAAAGAGAAAAAATATTGAGCCGAGATCATAGCAAAATCAAGGTGTTTAAATATCCTATTAGACCTAGTTCAATAATTGCACCAAGTGTGCTAGAGAGAATGAGAGTGGTGGAGATCAATATTGGGTTGAAAAGACCCAATTTATTACGCATGTAGTACCATGCCTCTCTTTCACCAACTATCCATCAAAATGGCAGAGTACCATCCTTGTTGTACACCACCTCAACCATATTGAAATCCCCACAAAGCAGCCAAGTAGCAACTAGCAGTGAATCAACAATCCATTGCCAGAGAAGAGATCTTTCAATAGCATCATTCGAGGCATAAACATTAATAATCCCAAAGGAATGATTATCAATGTCAAGAAGAATCTAGACGAGCCGATGTGTGGGGTTAGACCCATGATCAATCACACAAGCATGCCACTATGGGGACAGAAGGGTGACCGCTCCACCACATCTAGCCTCATGTTTAGTACAATACATTTTACTCATTGGCCAAATAGAACGACAAGCCAAAGAAATAAAAATACCAGCAACTTTCACTTTTTGAAGACATAAAACATCAATACCAGCATATTTCTGAAGATTATCCCTAACAAACTACTTCCTAGATAGGTCTGTCAAACCTCGAACATTCCATGAGAGGAAATTTATGAATGAAACTCATTTATTTCATCAAAGTCTAGCTCATCCAAAGTAGAAAAGTGATTCTATAAAATTTCTAGTGGGGTCACTAAACCAATTTGAATAGTTGGAGATGAATGTCTTTGTTTCTCCTAAACATATTCTCTTTCTTCCAGTAGTCAAGAAGGACTTTGAGACTTCATATGAACTCTTCACATAGGAGGAGACTCTATCAGTTGTGTTATCATAACTAAGGTAGGTTGGGGTGTAGGCTTAGGCGTTGGCCACACTGAAGTGCCATTAGAGCCCATCTAGGCTTCCTTCCCCTACACAGAAGGGTTTGAAACTTCTTTTACCAACTCAGGGGTTTCGATAACCATCTCGAAGGCATTGGACTTTTTTTTTAGGTTGGTAACCATCATCCACTTTTCCTCTGGTTTGACAGCAACACCTTTTTCTTGACGGGGCTTATCAAAATCTTGTGGCAGTGATGGAGTATGGGGAACTGCCAGAGGGCAATCCTTAATCTTGTGGTGAGTAGACTGACACCTATAACAAGTATTCGGTAAATTAAAATAAGTGACCTTTTGGGTATGCTGAAAGATCCAATTTGAATATCAACGAACTCTTTCAAATTCTATGAAAGTTCCACTTCAGCATAGACTCGCTTTTGAGGGTGAGCTTGAAAGAACCTACCTAGTTTGACACAAATAACCCTCCCTAGAGATGAGGCAGTATGCTATATTAAAAAATGTACACAATGCAAAGGAAAACTAGGAAACTCAATCTAGACTGGAACCCACAACTTGGTGTCATCTAAAACAGTGAAGTCCCGAGTCCACAGCTAGAAAACTAGCAAAGAGGACCAAACATACCAAGGACCATGGTTCAGGATTACCTGAACATGATAGACCTCTGCAAAGTGTAAAAGAAAAAAGCCTTTAGTCAAATTTTGGACCATATCAAGTTGGACTCCATGAGGGATCCAAACCTTTTGAACCCATTCCTTAAGCACACTTTTAGGGAGAGTCCTAACAACAAAATAACCAACAAGAGTATGTTTCTCTAACCATTGACATGTAGAATCAAAATATGGCATGGCTAACACCACATGAGCCGGGGAATCAAAAGACTTACCTCGTGGAATAATTTCAAAATAAATTTTTGGAGACACTTATTCGGAGGAGGATCCATTGAGTAGATTCATAGAATTTTCAACGCCAACAAGAATTGTTGGGTTAGAGTAGGTTGTAGGCATAATAAAGTCGCAAAAAACTGTAGTAAATGTGATCGTACACACAATAAATGGGAAAATCATGTGCCTAAGGAATGGTATGATGCAAGAGGGACAAAAGATGACCAATAACACAAGAAACCCTAGCAAAGATCATTCACCTAACATCATTATACAATTTTCAAAAAAAGTTCTTTTTAATAAAGTTTTTTTTATTAAAGCTCTTTAAAGAAAAATTTTTAATATGTTTTTATTAAAAAAATTGAACATGGTTTTTAATTAAACTTTTAATTAAAGAAAAAAATTTAAATATTTTTTTCTTTATTATTTTTATTAAACTTTTAAATTAAATAAAAAATTTAAAAGTTTTTTTAATAATTTTATATTAAATTTTTTAATAAAACTTTGTTAATTTATGTTTTTATTTAAAGTTTTTAAAATAAAATGAATTTTCTTTATTAATTTATTTTAATAAATTTTTCAATAATATTTTTAATTAAGTTCTTTTTAAAAACAAATTTCTCATTAATAAGTAAAATTGGAAAACTTTTTTTCCTGATTGACTGTCAGTCTTTCTATTGTACCATTCATGGCATTCCCCCATTTGAAAGCCAACACAGATTAGTTATTCCTGACATTATGGCGACATCCCAATTGGAGTGTATATTTAATAGTCACATCTGGTTAGCAACTTCAAAGTTGATTTCATGCTTGGATTTTTCATCTCAATTTCAAGATTTGCATTATTGATGTTATTCAAATAACTCCTATATGTAAAATATGTTGTAAATGCACTAAAATAAAGTGTCACAATCTTGTCACTTCAAGTGTAATTTTCCATATATTGCAAGCTTCTTAGGATTGGTCTATATATCAAGTGTCAGTGCCTAGATATACATAGTAAATGCAACAGGTAGTTACCCATGCATTTTGGTGTGATCGACTAGATACCATATAGAAAATTTTGTTAACAAACCAATCTCCTTGTATTCAAAAGTTCAGGTTCTACATCCAAAGACTTGGTACCCATATTTTCAACTAATATTTAGTTGAGAAGTGTCCAAAATCAGTACAATACTCATACAAACTATGTATAAAATTTGTAACTTTAAGAATTCGAGAGTATCCAGTTGATACTCATGCAGTGGTCTCTTTGATTTTTATCTTATTTTGTTGCAGTGTCAGATTCATCTATAGTTCTTCATCGGTAGATACAACTTCATCTGCTTTTTGGAGTTTGGACATTAATGGTTAGGAGTTTTGTTCCCAATGGGATTTATCCATTCCTATTTTTTAAAATGGGTTAATTTAGATCCTCTTGCTCCATCTTCACATTTATATGCTTTCACAGTGATAAATTCTATAAATATTCATGAGCTGACAGTTTCAACTTGGTCTCCATTCATGTTGACATCTTTTGCAATGGCACCCAATTCTTTATATCAATGCTTGTCATCATTTGGAATTTTTTGGAGTATAATTTGGAGGACTTATCATCATCTTTGGTCGCTACTCTACACCAGTCTTCACATTATTCTACATCATCTCCTTCTTCAGTTAAGATTGGGACTCCTGACATTGTGACATTTGAGTCGATTTCAAAGTTATTCCTTTCAAGAATGGGAATATATCCTAGATGTATCATTTTCTTCCTAAGGGGAGGAATATTGTTCGACGATCTTGGACCATCTTCATTGTCTTATGTCAACCATCCACCATAATTCTAGGATATTGTATATTTAGATGGATTCACTTGACCTTCTTTGTTCATACTCTCTTATGGGGGAAATTTTACCTCACATTGGGTTTTATCTTTCATATTTTCTCAAGAGCATTTTCTTTATTTTTCTATCTTTTAGAGAGGATTTTTTTCCACTCGGTTTTCTCATTTTCTACATTTGTGATAGATTTATATGTACATGGGTACCTCATCAGACCTAGTAGTCGAGACCCATATTTCCATCATTTCATTGTTTACTTCTCCCTGAGTTGCACTTAAGGGGGTTGTTGGTGTGAAAGGGGTACTTTATCAAACTAGTTCATTTCCTAGCTAGTTATCCATTAGGTCACTTCTACACCTTATTACTTAAGTTTACTTAGGGTCCATATGGGATATTTATCACTTTGTATCTCATACCATATGATTAAGAGACATCACAATCTTATGATACTTATCCATTTTATATCTCATATCATAAGATTAAGACACTTGTCATAATCTTATGATATATTATCCATCACCTTGTCCTATATAACAAAGGAGTTCCCTTTGTAATCTCACGCCATTCATTCCAATTCTCAAGTTCATTGTAGCTTTACATTTTCTTGAGAGAAATATAGTTTATTCTTTTGGGTATGTGCAGGATAGTCATGAAAAAAATAGGCCCTTAAGTGGCAAAAAATTTAGAAAAATCAGAGTTAGGCAACTTGACGTAAAAATTTGAATAAGTTATCTATATTATTTCAAAAATATGTAAGAATAGAATCTATATCAAATTGAATGTAGTTTCTAAACTGCTAGGTTTATTTAAAATATATATATATATGGTGAAATTTTGAAATTTCAATGCAGTAGTACTTAAATTTTAAGGAAAAGAGTAGGTGTCTATCTGACCACCCTAACTACAATAAAATAGTAATATTTTTTTATAAGATTTTAGATATAAGTAGAGGACTCATGCCAATGTGATGCATATTTTTTTGTAATTTTTTTCTAAGTAAATAATTAATTATGATTTTTTTATTACAACTTTTAAAAAATATAAAAACTAGGATGTCGACCACCTTAACTTGGTCAAAACTTCATGAAATTCAATTTTTTTCTTTTAATCCTATAGTATGTGAAGCATAGAATGTGATGCATGTTTCGGATTCAAAAATATGATACCGTTTGAAAGCTATAAATTTTTTCAATCAACCTATCAATCGAACTTTAGTCATAATTCAAATAGAAAATAAATAATATATATTTATTAAATTCAAAGTAAAACATAATTTATATTGGTGGAAAGCAGAATCCTTTAAAAACCCTTTTCGTTTCATCAATTTTGGGTAAAAAAAGGTCATCAGCCACATACCCTACACATACCCATCATATTGTCACTTTTCGGCCCATCATGATCCTACACATACCCTTTCTCATTTTTTAATTTTGGATTTTCTTTCTCTCATTTATTTGCATCTTGGGTAGGCTATTTAGCAAAATATTACATGGTATCAGAGCAATTATGAGTTGTGGGTTAGTAATATTTTAAGAAATTTGGGAGTGTAGAGCTATTTTTTTCAAGGCACATGAGTATGCTCCTATCTTACATCCTTGTATGATTTGGAGAATTAGAACAGTGTGGAGAAAATACTAGTTTTTAGGGGAGTTCAATTACTGACTTGTTAGTTATAGGTTTTTTGAAGCTTGCTAGAAAAATTGAGCTCACCATTAAGTCTAGAGTAGCTAAGAAAGTCAGATATGCCTTTTATTTCATCTAAATCGAACATCAGTGGACAAATCTGTACGAAATAGAAGCAGAAGGTTCATTGCCAAATCCAACAAGGAACTACCATTTCAAAACATTTTGGGTCAAATCTAACCCTACCATTACATTCAGAAGGCTCGAAAAAGATAAAATCGAGTGTTAATTTGTCAATTTAATTGAGTTTGCAAAAAATCTATTTTTTTTAATCCAAACTTTATTTTTTTAAAAATAATAAATTATTATTTAAAAGTAAAAAAATTATGGATATGCAAGTACCCACATAGAGTCCTGCATCCCATAAAGGTGCAGACCCATGGAGACTCACACCTTTATTTCACCTTCCATAAAGCTTCTTAAAAAGCTTCTCATTTATTATAAAGCTTTTCTAACTCTTATAAAGTTGTTTATGTATTCTGGTAATTTTTTTAAAGATTTTTTAATGCACCATGTGGGGTGTGGGGGAGGCCATCCACTTTATTATAAATCTTTAAAAACTTTTATTATAAAGTTTTTTAAAAAAGTTATTTTAAATGAAGTTTTTTATTAAAATTTTTAAATAAAGCTTTTTAATACCTTTTATTAAAGATTTTTTTAAAACATGGTTTTTAATTAGACCTTTAATTAAATAGAAAAAAAATTAAATAGAGTTTTAAAATATTTTTATTAAAGTTTTTTAATTATATTTTTAAATAAAAGTTTTTAAAAGTTTTTGTAATATTTTTTTATTAATTTTTTAATGAAATTTTGTTAATTTTGTTGGAAGAATGTCTTTGATGTTGTTGTTGGCAACATGGTTATGAGGGACAAGCACAAAGATATATAATGATGTGTTGTAGTGTTGTCATTGATGTTAACATTGTATCTAGATGTGGAGACCATGGTGTAGATCATTGCAGATCATTTTGGTTGGTTCTAAAAGGTTCAGAGTGTTTGTACAAGATATTTTTGTAAGATGGTTTGATCCAGAAAAGTTGGTCGTGATGGAAAATTGATTGTCAACTCTACTAATTTTATATAATAGATCTCTAGTTTTTGGGTCTACATCGGTCCACAAATGAAGTTTTTACTTTGTGCTTATAACATATTTTTTTAGTTTTTAGAAGTATCTGATTGCATAATTCCATCATGTCTTAGACTTTGGTTTCGAAGTTATGGATGGTAGAAATTTGGTTTGGCAAGTTACAGTCATTTCTTGTATAGTCCATTTGAGTGGGAGAGTCTGAACTTCTCCATAGATAATTGTTTTGGCTTTACACATTTGAGGATATGTTGATAGATGGTATTAGTGTGTGAATTCTAGTTGGCATTGAATTTTGAGGTCCACATGTTTGAATGTGGGTATACGATTTAAGAATTTTGGTATGAGGTCTTCTACAGTGCTGACCTAATAAGTGTGAAGGTATGTGAAGGTTAAATATGTATTGCGGTGTTACATGGGAGCTATTGTAGGCCCATGCCGACCTATTTCAATGTGTTTTAAGATTTGAATCTTGGAATGAGGTGTATGTGAAATAACTTTAAGCCAAAAATTTATATTTTAAATGTTACATCTAATTAGGCTGACCTAATTGATGTTATGCTTGATGTGGATATATAAGTTAGATCTTTTTTAGTGTTTTTTTAAGAATTTTGTGAGTGTTGTACATGTATATGATGTGAATATTATCAAAGCAGTGTGAATTTTAGTTGTGAATATTGAGTAGAAGATTAAAGGGATGCAAATGGAGAGGAAAGTGGAGTGTTAGATCTGAATCAAATGAAGTGTGTAAAGTCAGTTTATTGAGCTTTATTGGAATTATATTTCATGCATATGAAAGATGCAATTATAATAGTTCAAGCTAGGCTATGAGTCACAATCTCTCTTCTATATTTTTTTCTTTATGGACAGTGAGTCCACCTATAGTGAGAACTTTTGTAAATACACTATAACTAGTTATAATAAATTGTGAGCTAATATTCACTATGCTTTTCTCATTTTTGGTTTTTCATGTAAAAATTATAGTGTTCATGTGTTATGTGATGTTTATATTTCATGCTCTCTTTCTTTACTACAATTGAATGTGCTATGTGGTTTGGATGTTTAAATGTTTGAATGGTTTAAAAGAATACTAATTCACCCCCCTCTTAATATTCCAGGTGTTCAACAATTGGTATCAAAGCTTGGTTCTTTGGAAGGAGCTTAACCACTTGGGGAAGATCTTGGAGGTTGAACAAATGGTTGTTAGAAGACTACCTACCCCTTTGAAAGATATTACTGTTGTTGGATTCATAGAAGAAGATTACATGCTTGACAAATATGGAGAACTCAAAGTTGCCCTTGAATATCTTGAGAATATTGAAGATGAAAACAGAGATCTAAAAGAAAATATCAAAGATGCAAATGAATGCATTAGAAATTTGAGAGAAAAAATAAAGTTCAGAGAAAGGAATAAGGAATTTAGTGAACAATTGAAGCGAGCAAATGAAACTGTCATTGATATAAAAGTACAAGTTGAAGAAAAGAAAAGAATTGAGGAATGTACATGGCTTGAACAAGAAGTTGTGAATCTGATCTTGGATCTAGAGAAAGCAAGGAGTCATGATGATAAATTCAATATGATTTATACAAATCTTGATGAGATGATTGCAAATTAAAAAGGCTCTAAAGATAAAGAAGGTTTAGGATTTGAAAAGAGTGAAATTTCAAATCATATATCAAATACTGAAGATAAGAAGAACAATGGAAAGCATATCTAAAATCAAAGAAGACCATCAATTAGACAACCAAATACACAAAAGTACCCATATTTTAATGGTTTTTTTATTCTTGTAATAAATTTGGACATGAGGCTATAGAATGTAGAATCAGAATGAATCAAAATGTTCCATACTTTTTTGGTCAATGTTTTACTAGCAAAAAATGTGGTCATAGAGCTAGTGAGTGTAGAAGTCAAATGATGAATACTTATAACAATGGTAGAATGATTCAATCTTTCAAAGGCTACTATTCTACATGCTATGGATTTGGGAATAAAGTTAATCAATGCAGATCTAGAATGAATGGAAGGACTATTGGTTAGAAGAAAGTCACATGTTACAATTGCAATAGACCTGGACACACTTCTAAGTTTTGTAGAAGCAGAAATATGAAGAAGGATAATTTGGTAAAGATGAACAAACCAAAATAAAGGTTGATCTGGTAAAAAAAAGGAGATGGAAAATATTTGGAGAATGAAGGAAGAGACAGGTTAAGGATGAATCCAGTAAAGATGAAAAAACTAGAAAAAAGGTTGATCTAGTAAGAAAGAGGAGATGAAAAAGATTTGGAGAAAGAAGGAGGATATAGGTTAAGGATGAATCTATACCAGCATCCGGTATAGATGTTTCCTCTGGAAACTAAGTTTAAAGCTTTGGCTCAAGGGGAGCTTTTATAAAAATATTTTATCCCCTACCAAAGAAAATGGTACTTAGCCAATTACCTTCATAACGATCATTAAGAAGAAGCACAACAGTGAGGAAGTGATTTGGAGTGATTGAAAGCTATTTGTGACCTATGCATTGAAAATTTAGTTTAGCAAATGGAAGAAAAGGAATTTATAATCTCAGCTTTGCCCTAGTTTTCAAAAGAAATTTTTTTGAAAGTAGTTTGAATTCTTTGGCATGGCTACACAGAGGCATATAAAGATTATGAAGAAGCCACAACCAAAATTCAAGAAATACCTTGCAATTTATCTATAGAAGACGACCTACTAGGTGCATTTTCGCATGTTCCATATGAGGTTTTTCCAATAGAAGATATAACGATTTATATTAATGACAACATGGATGAATATGATCATAGAAAGTTAGCAGAAATGTGGATGAAATAATTCACTAGAGACAACTTTCCCTAAAACCAGAGTATCAAAACCTAGTCGCGAAGAAATTGGATGTATGGCAATGGTTTTCGATTTTTTTATGGAAAGTGGGTTATAATGGCATTAAGTAGAATCCGTGATAAATTTATTTGGATTGGCATGCCTAAAATGATAACAAAAGAGGTAATTAGAGAGGTTACAGGTCTATGCTCCACCAGACCTGTTCCTATATTGAAATCTATTAAGAATGAAGTGGTAATGGAACTCACAGGTGCAACTTATTATAAGAGGGCTCTAACAGTAAATCCCATCAGAAATCTAACTGTGAGGTATGCAACAATGTTAATTGGTTATAAAATCTATTTCACAAATAGAGATAATTTTGTGTCTACCACCACAATCAATGTGGAATATGAGATGGTCAAAAAAGGTGATGATTATGATCTTTGTGAGTTGCTAAGGCAATAATTGATGGAGAATTTGAAATAAACCAAGGAAAAGAAGTATGCATTTAAGTATGGAACCTTGGTTATATGTTTACTTTTCTATTTTCTAAAGGAACTCCCCAAAACTAGAAATGTGGAATGGTTGCAAGGAAGACTAGTTGCTCATCAAATTAGAGATTTTACGAGTGGTCTTGGTGATGGGAAGGCAAAAGATGAGGTACTTGTTTCTTTCTTTGTAGTTTTTTAGAAGAGGATGCATGAGAGAGACCAAATTCCAAGGTAAATGGTAGAGAAATAAAAAAATAATCATATTTTTGGTAAGCATTGATGAATTCATCTTGGAGGCAGTTGAACCAAGGATTGTGTGGATCCCTGCATTGAGATATGAGGTCACTGAACAAGAGATTACTGGTCTAGCTAACATTTTAATGAAGATTCCAAAGGATACAACTAAGGAAAGGTATGGCACTTATGAAGAAAATTATTTAGAGCTGCACATGGGGCAAAAGAAACCACGGATTCAGAAGATTAGAAAGATGGTTGATAAATTTATAGAGGAAACGGGCATCTCAAAGGAACAAGTCTAGTATTCAAGAGAAAAAGCTAAGGGAGAATCAAGTGTTACAGGAGGATCGAGAAGAAAAAGAAGATCCAATAGGATAGCTACCACCCCTCCTATTCAAAAGTCCTCCGAGACTAGGCATCATGTTGGAGAGAAAAGGAAAATAATTGATAGTCCTCTAGTGAAGGAGAAATCCCCTCCAGTTGTGCACATGAAAAGGCCAAAGAAAAAGAAAATTGCTATTCTAGTAGCACCACTTGTCAACCTTGCAAAGAGAAGACCAAAGAAAAAGGTTGTTAGAGAAAATAATGTGAGTGTGAATGTATAAGAAGAAGAGGAGGAGGAAGGACCCCTATTGGTTCGCAAAAGGAAGAGTGAATCTTCACAAGGTGAAGCTAGAGTCAAAAGAAAAAGATTTGATTTTATTGATATAGATACAGAAGAGGAGATTGAGAAAGAAAAAGAAGCATTTGTAATACACATGAGAGAGAAGAAGAAATAAACCACCATGAAGGAATCTCCATGTGAAAAAATAAGAGCAAAGCAAAAACAAATAAAACTCTTGATGAAGTGAAGAACCAAAAAGTAAGACCTTGCAGTCCTATGACAGTAGAGGCACTAGTAAATGGAATAATTCAACATGACATGCTTAGAGAGACTGCAACTTTGTATAAAGAGGTTAGTGACACAGATAATGCCATAATAGTTGAGGCTATTGTAAATACATCATAATGCTTGAAATGGACATGAGGAACATATAGGAGAAGTTACCTGTAGAACTTTGGAATTTTTTGGTAAAGAGAAGACAAGAGGTTATTGATGAGGAGGCCAAGATGAAGGCCTATGCTCTCGAAGTGATTAGTTCTCCCTTGTATGTAGAGAATAAGGCCACATTAGCCCAAATGTACATAAAAATAACTAAGAACAAAACAAATGGTAACAATTTTAATGAATAGAGATAAGGATGATCATGAGAGACTCTAAAAGGAGACTGTTGATAAAGGTTGTAGACCTAGCACAAAGGCTAGGGATGACCCTAGAATGTAAGGATCTTGCTCTAGAAGTTGTTGCTACAGAAGAAGTTCAAAACATTGATGCTCAACATGAGAATGTGATAGATGAAGAACATATTTAGGACAACATCCCTCTGGAAGTGGAAGAATTGGCACATAAAGATGAAGTGGAAATTTTTTTTGGAGTGGTTGTCACTAGAGAAGAAGTAGCAAAGGATACTTCTCTTCCTTCAATACATGAAGAAAATATTGAGATTGTGTAAAATAAACTAGAGAATCTTCCTCTAGATAACATAGAACAATCTGTAGAGGAAGATTTGAATAAAGATGCTGAAGTAGAAACTAGTGATGTAGAGAAGGAAGACATTGAAGAAGATAATGAAAAGGAAAGTGAACAAAAAAATGAAGATACCTCTATAAATGCAAGAACGAAAGAAGAGACACGTGTAAACTTTGAAAAGGACAAGGGAAAGGAAGTGAAGGAGAAAGATGATGAAACTATAAATACTTGTGATGAATCCTATAGATCCTCTAGAGATTCCATGAATAATCTATTAAGTATACAGCTCAAGTTCCATCCTAAATGTTTCTTCACAATTGCTACAACTATCAATGCAACAGAGAAATGTAGATTTGGACAAGATTTCCCCACTCTAAAAGCTATAATTGGGATATGTATTACATGCATCTACTTGAAAGGAGATTATTGAGATGCATCAAAAGAGTGGAGAGTTGATGGAGGAAGTAATGAAGGCATTGCAAGAGGTCATACCCAGTGCAAACATAGAAACATCACTCTTCGGTATGGAAAATTTAAAGCTTTTAATTGATTCTTTTAAGGAATATGTCTTTGATCTTAGAGGTGAAGTAGAGAAAGAAGTAGAAAAGAAAATGAATGATAAAAAGATGTTTGAAATCATAGAAAAGTGTGCTCTTACACACAAAAATTTCTCAGATAATTTGAAGGATGCACATATTTGTGTAGATGAGGCTAAGGCCCTATTTTAATATTGCATGAAGTGGCCAGGTGCCACATAGGGCATCAAAAATGAGATGGACTTCATTGAGTCCTAGATAAATAAAGCCTCCAATTCCTATGATATGGCACTTGATCTAGCTAGTAATACAAGGAGTGTAATTGAATATCTACATAAGAATTTCTTATAGCTGCAAGCACAAAGGGAAAATGTCATTTTGTAGTTTGGAGAAATAAGGGACTTGGTGAATGACAAATTCATATCTATATCCAGTGTCATTTTGAGTGCTAATAAGGCTACGTGGATGAATCTGGTACCTAGCACTCCAAAAGAAGGAGAAGAAATATTGATGTAGATTGAAATACACTAAAAATTGCTTGGGCTAACAACAAAGACATGGAAGGAAGGAAAACAAGCATGGCAGACCCATTTGCAGAAGTTACAAGATTCAACTTCCTCTAGTTGACACATTTCATATTCTTTATGCATTTTTTAGTTTTTAGTTTCAACATTCTTTATATATATGTGGAGCATATAAAGTGGTTTCTACTATAGAATTTTCAGTTTTTCTCTCCAGTATATGACTCAAGGGGAGTCAATTCTATCTCTTAGCTTGTACATATGCACATTTTTTTTAGGGAGATTCAATATAAGTAAGAATAGTTGTTGTAGGTGTCCTTTTCCCTTGATGTCAAAGGGGAAGAATGTTTTGGAGATATTTTAGCATGTTCATATCACAAAGGGGGAGATTGTTGGAAGAATATCATTGATGTTGTTGTTAGCAACATGAGCATGAGGGACAAGCACAAAGATATAAAATGATGTGTTGCAGTGTTGTCATTGATGTCAACATTGTATCTTGATGTGGAGATCATGGTGCAAATCATTGCAGATCATTTTGGTTGGTTCTAATAGGTTTTCGAGTGTTTGTGGAAGATATTTTTACAAGATAGTTTGATCCGATAAAGTTGGTTGTGATGGAAAATTGTTTAAGTGTCAACTCTATTAATTATTTGTAACAGAGCTCTAGTTTTTAAGTCTGCACCAATCCACAAATGAAGTTTTCACTTTGTGCTTCTAACATTATTTTTTTGGTTGTTAGAAGTATCTGACCTAATAAGTGTGAAGGTATGCAAAGGTTAAATATGTATTGTGGTGTTATATGTGAGCTATTATAGGTCCATGCCGACCTATTTCAAAGTGTTTTGAGATTTGAATCTTGGTGCGAGGTGTATGTGAAAGAACTTAAGCTGACAAATTATATTTTGAATATTATATCTAATTAGGCAGACCTAATTGTTGGTATTCTTATACAGTTATATAAGTTAGATGTTTATTAGTGTTTTCTTAAGAATGGTGTGACTGTTCTATATGTATATGATGCGAATATTATCATAATAGTGCAAATTTAAGTTGAAATTGTTGAGTAGAAAATTAAAATGATGTGAATGTAGAGGAAAGTAGAGTGTTAAATGTAAGGAATTGCAAGGAACTACCATTTTAGAGTTTTTTGCGTCAAATCTAACCCTTCCATTGCATTCATAAGAATTGAAAACACTAAAATTGAATGTTAATTTGTCAATTTTAGTTGAGTTTACAAAAAAAAGTAGTTTTTTTTTTAATTTAAACTTTATTTTAAAAAAATAAAAAAATATTAATTAAAAGCAAAAGCAAAATATATATATAAAATAAAAAAAGCTATGAATATGTGAGTACGCACATAGGGTCTCACATCTCATATAGGTGAGGACTCATGAGGCCTCACACCTTTATTTGCCCACCTATAAAGCTTTTTAAAAAGTTTTTCATTTATTATAAAGCTTTTTTAACTTTTATAAAGTTTTGTATTTATTGCGGCAGCTTTTTTAAAGGCTCTTTCAATGCCCCATGTGATATGTGGGGGATCGTACGTCTCCCCACTTTATTATAAAGCTTTAAAAAAAATTATTATAATTTTTTTTTTTAAATAATAATTTTTTTTTATTAATTTCTTTAAATATATTTTTTAATATGTTTTTATTAAAGATTTTTAAAACATGGTTTTAATTAGAGTTTTAATTAAATAAAACTTTTAGATAAATTTTTTCTTTAACATTTTATTAAAAAATTCAATAAAGTTTTCTAATTAAACTAAATTAAATTAAAAAAATAAAAGTTTTCTTTAATAATTTTTTATTATTTTTTAATAAAACTTTGTTAATTTATTTTTAGTAAATTTTTATTTAAATAAAATTTAAAAAATGAATTTTCATTATTAATTTAATTTAATAAATTTTTTCAATAATATTTTTTAATTAGTTTTTTTTAAAACACATTTCTCATTAATAAGTAAAATTGGAAAACTTTTTTTCTGATTGATCATCGAGCTTTCTATTGTACCATTCATGGCATTCCTCCATCTAACAGTCAATAAGAATCAATTGTTCCTGATATTATGGTGACATCCCAATTGGAGAGAATATTTAATAGTCACATATGGTTGTCAATTTCAGAGTTGATTTCATGCTTGGCTTCTTCATTAGAGTTTTTAGATTTGCATTCTGGGTCAAATCTGACCTTGCCATTGCAAGGAATTACCATTTCAGAGCGTTTTAGATAAAATCTAACCATTCCATTACGTTCAGAAGGCTTGAAAATGCTAAAAAAGAGTGTTAATTTTTCAATTTTAGTTGAGTTTGCAAAAAAACATTTTTTTTTAATCTAAGCTTCTTTTTAAAAAAAAAAAATCATTGTTTAAAATCAAAAGCAAAAAAAAAAATTAAAAAATTAAAACAATCTATGAATATGTGAGTACCCACATAATGTCTCATATCCCATAAAGGTGTGGACCCATGGGGCCTCACACCTTTATTTGGCCACCCATAAAGCTTTTGAAAAAGCTTCTCATTTATTATAAAGCTTTTTTAACTTTTATAAAGTTTTTATTTATTGTGACAACCTTTTTAAAGGCTCTTTTTAATGCCCCATGTGTGTGTTGATATGTGGTCACTGATCATGCAAATAATGTACACTAATAACATATCCTCACGAGGGTTCTAGGCTAGGCCAGGTCTTGAGCGAGGGTTCAAGGGTGGTAGCCCCCGATAGCGAGGGTTCGAGGGTAGTAGCCCCTGACAATGGGAGTTCGAGGGTGCAACCCCCAAAAAAAATTTCTTGTTAACATGTCAAGGTTTTCCCACTGACACATCAAATGAAAAAATAACTTTGTAAAACCCTAATTCTGGAAGCTTCCAAAAATCTTGTTATAAGCAGTTGGGATGTAAGTTGTGGTATGTGTAATTTGCGAGATTGTAATCTATTTTGTACTAGATAAGAAAATTATTGGGTGGATGAGTATCTGTGGATGTAGCCCATATTGGGTGAACCACGTTAAATTTTAGTGGTGGTCTCTTTTGTGTTATTCTTCATTGTTATTTCTAGGTTATTTAATTTGCATACAGTTAATGCTTATTGCTTCAATCTTCTTGAATCCTAACAATTCATATCAAAGTTGCATTTTTTTTTCAGTTGATTGGTAGGAAACCTCTACATTTGGGTGGGAGCAATGGAAGAAGGAAAATTCAAGGTTAAGAAGTTGAACGACCAGAATTATCAATTATGGAAGATGCATATGGAAGTTTATTTGTACCAAAAGGATCTATGGCGGTCATTGCAAGGAAAAGCAAAGAAAGATGCTACAATTTGTAATGAATGGGAGATTATGGATAGAAACGAATTGGGAACCGTTTGGTTGATCCTGGCACCTTCTGTGGAATTCAATATATCAAAAGAAAAGACAATAGAGGCTCTAATAGAAGCTTTGTCTAAATTGAATTAAAAAACCCTCAGCCTCAAATAAGGTATTTCTCATGAAGTGTTGTTTAATATGAAAAATGATTGAAGGTGGACATGTGACAAATCATTTAAAAGAGTTAAATATGATTACCACTCAATTAAATTCTGTAAAAGTGAATTTTGATGAAGAGGTGAGGGATCTCTCAAGATTTTATGTTCTTTGCCAGAAAGCTGGAATAGCTTGGTAATGGCTATAAGTAACTTTGTCTCTGATTCAAATACATTTAAATTTGATGATGTTGTTGGTGTTATCCTTAGCATGGAAATGTGATGGAAAACCAGAGGTGAGAGTTCAACATTGGGTAATACTTTGACTATAGATAATAGGGGAAGAACAAAGGAGAGAGGAAAAAACCCAACAAATTGTGGGAAGTCACAAGGGAAGTCAAAGAAAGGCATATCTAAATTTAGAGAAAAAATGGATTGTTGGTGTTGTGGAAATCCAGGACACTTGAAGAAGGCTTGTTGGTCTTGAAAAGGAAAACAAGGAGACAGACAACATGATGGTAGTAAGGAAGCTAATGTTGTGAGTAATTTAAATTGTAGAATGCTTTAATTCTATGTTTAGATAATGTTAATGAATTATGGGTAATAGATTCAAGGGCTTCATTTCATGCCACACCCATAGGAAATATTTTTTAGATTATGTTCAAGGTGATTTTGGATAGGTATATTTGGGTCATGATGAACCTTGCTAGATTGTTGGAAAAGGGAAAATAAAAATCAAGTTGCAGAATGAAAATGAATGGTTGCTATAGGAGGTAAGGCATGTTCCAAATTTGAGAAGAAATTTAATCATTGCAGGACAACTGGGTAGTGAAGGTTGCATAGTTACCTTTACAAACAAATTCTAGAAGGTCACTAAAGGTGCATTAGTAGTAGCTAAAGGTGAAAAGGTAGGAACATTGTATTTCTGTAATGGTAATACTTATTCTACCTTAGCTACTACAGAAATAATTGTTACTGAGATAGTTAGAGCACTTGTTGTAGGGACAAACAAATTTTTGGCACCATAGACTTGGGAACATGAGTGAGAAAGGGATGAATATCCTTCACTCCAGAAAGTTGCTACCAGGTTTGAAGCAAATTGACTTGGAATTTTATGAAAATTGTGTTTATGGAAAATAGAAAAGAGTTCGATTTCTCAAAGTTGGGAAAGAGAAGAAGAGTGAGAAATTAGAGTTTTTGCATTCATAATATGTATAGGGACTAGCTCAGGTATCTTCTCTTGGTTGCTCTTTCTATTATGTTACTTTTATTGATGATGCAACTAGGAAAACATGGGTGTATTTCCTATAACAAAAATCAGAAGTGTTTGAAACTTTTAAAAAGTGGAAAGCTTTGGTTGAGAATGAGATAGAAAAAAAAGTTGAAGTGTCTCAGATCTGATAATGGAGGTGAGTATTGCAGCAGAGAATTTGAAAATTATTGTTCATACAAACAAATTTGTAGGAAAAAAATGGTTCTTGGAACCCCACAAGAAAATGGTGTGTCTGAGAGGATGAATAGGACCATTATGGAGCATGCAAGGAGCATGAGATTTCATGTTGCACTACCCTTACACTTTTGGGAAGATCTACATATCATTTTTTATTTAATAAACAAGGGGACCTTCAAATCCTTTGGATGGTGGCATTTTAGATGAGGCATGGACAGGTAAAAAGGTAATGTAGACACGTAAAATGTATTGATTGATGCTACACGCTTGATCCTGATTATTTACACTGTTTCATCATAAATCATCCCTCAGTCTAACCATTTAATCAAAAACCCTTATTTGATTAAAATTCATCAATTTTCCTCTCTTAATTAAATAAATCATTTATCTTGATTAAGTCATTCTCTCTCATTAATTAAATCAATCAATTTTCAAATTAACCCTAGCTCTTTATTTAATTAAATAAATAAATTTTATTTAATTAATCTCTAAAGTCATCTCATTAAATTAAATAAAACCTTATATGATTTAATCTAACCAATCATCCCCTTTAGTTAAATAACACAAAATATTTTTTTGACTATCACTCAAATCACATTCCTCTCATCTTTGATTTAAATCAACTCATAAATCTAAGTCAAATTTGTCACATCATCTAATCGAGCTCATTAAATTAATTAACCCTTGATTAATTTAATCATAATCCATTTCCCATCCTCTAGCTTTTTCCACTTGCACATGAAAATAGATTTAATTCATTTATTAAATCCCTATTTTCTCTCAACATGGTATAATAGGGGAATATTCTTCCAAATTTGAAATCTTTCCAAGTGGACTTTGTCCTTCCAATAAGACATTTATTTCATCTTTGCATTGAGCCAAGTGGCATTTAAGAAATCCATTTTTCCTTCTTACATGTCATTTCATTATTTTCAAATTCCACCTAATTGCATTTATCGGCACATTCATCAAAATGTGCACATCCCTCATCCATTCTCATCTTGACAAGTGGCACTTGGCCATTGGTTGAAAGTTAGTCTCACATTGCTTCATTTTTGGCATTTCTCCATCTTGTCTATCTATAAATAAGAGGCTTCTTTACTCATTTCATCATCCAAAATTTGAGCAAACTTACTATACTCAAATCCATACTCAAGCATTCCAATTATTATCCATTTCATCAAGTCTTAACTAGGTTATGTAGGTTTTTCATTTGGAGCAAACTTGAATCTTCAACAAAGTGGATCAATCATCATGAAATCATCAAGAGCTTGCATAGGAGTTGGAAAAGGGCCAATTTCCACATCAAATTGGCACCAACTCCCCCATAAGATCAAAATTTTGCATGTTCTTAATAGGATTTAATCTATTTCATTTCTTTTTCATTGTATTCTTGCTTTTATTCCTATTTTGAACATTGTTAAGTGAATTTTATGGGGAACTTTGATCTTAACTTGCATTTGAATCTTCTAATGTGTTTGTTTGTTGTCTCTTGTAGGTACTAGGATCTTGGTTCTACATTTTGGCGCTAGGAGGGCTGATCTCAGTTTCTAATCACGTTTTTATCAAAAAAAATGTTATTTTTGTGTTTTTTTGGTGTCTATAGCAAATTCCACCGCTAGCGAACCAGCATCACTATTTAGAATCACTATCTAACCAACATCGCCTTATAGCACTGCTTCAAATTTCAAACTCTGACTCTTTGGTGTTCCTACCCAGAATTCAAAATTTTAACTACACAGCCGGTTCTATTTGCACGCGCTAGAATTTTCCAATTCCAAACTGCACCACTAGGCTAAATAGCGATGCAATCACCCTCTCTATTTTGTTGTAGAGCGACACTTGCAGAATTAGTGGTTCCATATAGCACCGTTGGGTCTTTTAAACTGCACCACTTATGTAGGTTCCACCACTGGAGTTAAAAAGAAAAAAGTGAAATTTCAATTTTTTATGACATGTGCTTTTTTTAATTCTAATCATTTGGGTTATTAATTGATTTCCTGACCTCTATTTTACAGTTCTAACTGGTTTCTTGGTAGGTTGTTTTATTCTCTAGTGGTGTAATGACATCATTACCCAAGAACAATTCATTCACAATCTCTTAAAATTTGTTACTTTCACAAGCAGGCCGGCTCTCTATTTGCTACGAACGCTGAGGAATTTCTCCAATTCCAAATCTGCTTAAAATGAACCACTAGGCTAAACCTACATCGATGACAATCACCCAATTCTCTAGATTTTGTTGTAGAGCGACACTTGTTTATCAGAATTAGTGGTTCCATATAGCACCGTTGGGTCTTTTAAAACCTAGAAAAGGCAAAATCCATCTGTTGTTGGTCAAGAAATCCTTTACTAAGTTCACACCACTGGAGTTAAAAAGAAAAAAGTGAAATTTCAGGATTTTTTATGACATTGTGCTCAAATTTCAAACCCTTTAATTCTAATCATTTGGGTTCAATTAATTGATTTCCTGACCTCTATTTTACAGTTCTAACTGGATTTCTTGGTAGGCTCTTGTCATCAAAATCGTCTCTCAACACTATACAAATTCAGGCGAAGACTACTTTTTAACTTTTACAGAAGAGCTTCAAGAAACAATACAAATTTGTATGAGTTCTTTTTTCAACAAAATCCAAATCTTTTTTGGGAATTTGAACACCTTGTCTAGAGTAAAGCATGTTCTTCAAAACCAAGGTCTTGTAAGAAAGTGTATTTTTAGGTAAACATAGGATCAAAATCAAACCTTCATTCATCTTTAAAATATCAAACCAAAAATCATCTCACCATCAACTCTTGAAGATCTTGGAAAAAATACTCCTTGTAAAACTTTGGGAAAATCATTTGAAACAAATCCAAATCATCTTGTTTGATTAGACGTGTGTAGATACATCCTTCTCCGCATATTTAATCAAATTATCAAACCTTGTGGACAAGTCTATCCCTTGATAATATCTAACATCTTGGGGTTTAGGAGTTCATTATCCAAAATCAAAATCCAATCAAAAATCATCTTGTTTGGTTAGGTGTGTTTAGATGAATCCTTCTTCTCACACTTAGTCAAATTAGCATCTTGAGGACAAATTCTCTCTAGGACAACATCCAACCTCTTAGAGTTTATGAGTTCACAATCCAAATCAAATCAAATCAAATCCCAAATACAAATCAAACAACAAAACCAAAGTCCTGAGGTTCAACATCTCCATCAATATTTTCAAGAGTTCCAATCATCCATATCATCCATCTTTCATTTCACCATCATACCTTTTGATCCTTAAATCACCCTAAATTTTCTCTTTTGTACCTAAAGTTAGATCAATCCAAATAATTAGAGATTCATCTTCCACATTCTTGAAAATTGATCCCTATTTTATGGTGCAAACTAAATCTCAACTCAAGAGGAACATGGAAACCAACAAAGAAACATCCACTTCAAGTGACCTAAGCCAAACAAATTCTGAGATAAATCTTGTTGGATCAAGAAATCCTTTAACTAACTTTCCTTCATTATCACAAAATCCTCAAGAGGAAAGTCAAGTAGTAGATATCACTAGCAATGCCTTTGCAATGACACAAGATGAAACCACTGAGATGGTTCAAAACCTAGAGAATCATAGAATCATTAACATCATGATGAGACTCAATCCCTCACTATACATGCTTGAATTAGCAAAACAAGGGGCTAAACTCCCTTCTAATTTTGATGTGAGTACCATTGTGGAAACACCTTTTGGGGTCATGTCTCCAATTTCATCCATGCCCCCAATCTCATCTACACCTCTATTTCAAATCATCACTCAATCCATCCCCAAATCACATCATCCATTGCTCCAACTCAACCCATCGTTAACAAAGGGAGTGCATTTCTTAATGCATTGCAAACACATGCCCTTGTGAATAATCAAGATTTAGACGCAAACACCATCTTGGGGAAATCCATCCCACAAAATTCATCACATCCATATGTCCCCCTCACCTTCCATGATCCTAATGACCCATCATCATCATTCCATGCAACACCCCAAACTTCTCTCCCCATAACCTCACAAGGAGAAGGAGACATATTTGGACCAAGGGGTATCTTTGACACTACATATTCATCATTCCCCCAAGGGAGTATACCATGGAGTATGCTATTCACATTTCCACCTCTTCCCCCCTTTCCACCAATATCCACATCACCTCTCAGTTTAGGGCTTCCCCCTTTACCAAATATCAATCAATAAAATCAATTCAACCCTTCGATTGTGAATCAAAATATCCTGTCATTGACATCGGAACAACAGATGAAAACCATCCAAATAATGCAAGCCACCACCATCACATCATCAACCATTCCCCAGGTATATCAAAACATGGTCTCTCAAGGACCAAGTGTATATATCACACCATCCACCATCGCAATCCCAATCATCAATACAACGATACCTCTCACCACAGCAACAAACATTGTACAAATCCACCACCACCACCACCTCCACCACCAAACACAAATGTATCAAGCCAATATAGAATTACATTGCAAGTTGCTCAAAAAGATACCTGTCAAAAGGAACTTCAACAAATCCAAAACAACCAACCTACTCAACAAGCTTCCCAAGCAGTGCAAGCCACTCAAGTCACACAAGTCGTCCAAGCAGTGCAAGCCACTCTAGCTGCACAACAAGTGCAACAAGCACAAAAAGCGCAGAAGGCTACTCAATACCAAGCCTTATTACAGCAATAGCAAGCTACCCAAGCACAAGCACAAGCCCAAGCATAGACACAAGCACAAGCTCGAGCCCAGTATCAAGCTCAACAGGCACAGGCACAAGCAAAAGCGCAATACCTTGCACAACAACAAGTAGCTCAACACCAAGCATACCAACAAGCACTGAAACAATACCAAGGGCAACAAGAAGTGGCCCAACTAGTAGCCCAACAACAAGCATTATTGGTGCAACAATAGTAGCAACCTCAGGAGCAAGCACTACTAGCGCAATAGCAACAGGATCAACAACAAGTGTTGTTGATACAATAGTAACTACAAGCATACTTGGTGCAATAGAATGTGCAAACACCATCCATCAACACACCAACCAATCCACCCATCCCTCTAATAGGTGAACCATCACATAACAGCTTCATCCCACCCCCTGATCCACAAAACGATATAGCAACACATATCAAGTTACTCTCACAACAAGTACTTGATCTTCAATCAGGGAGAACCATAAAACACCCGACAACTTGTGTCCCTATCTATTTGATAGGAGCCTTGTAATGAAACCATTCGCAAAGGGATTTTAGATCCCCAAATTATATAAATATTGTGGGATGGGAAACCCTAAAGATCACATTAGGGAATTCCAAGTTCATTGCATGGAAGTTGCATATGACAATACCTATCTGATGTGGCTATTTCCTAGAAGTTTGGCTGGCCATGCCATGGAGCAGTTCTCTCTCCTTTCTCCTGGCATCAAAAAATTCCAAGAGATTGTGGATGCATTCATTAAAAATTATGCATTTAATATCGGTATGGATGTCAGTCTCAAGGAACTATAATCCCTTAAACAAGGAAAGAACGAATCATTTGCTTCCTTCCTACAACGATGGTGATCCAAGGCCAATAGGAGAAAATGGGCCATACCAGAAGAACAACAAGTGTGCACAATCATCTCCAACCTTGATGGAGCCTTAGCATTCCATCTCAAAGTACAAGGGATCACCACATACGATCAATTGATCCCTAAGGCGCTTAACATTGAATGAACCCTCATTTCATAAGGAGGGGTACCCACATATTCAAAACAACCAAACAATCACCCATCCAACAGTTATAATGAGAAACCTTGCACATTGGAAAGAAACAAAAATTTCACAAACGATGGTGTGGTTGATGCAAAGCAATCAAACCTATCAGCAACAAAAAAATAATGATCGAAGCAACACCCAAACCAACGCGGTATCACAACACCAACCAAACAACAATCAGGTTAATAACCTAAATAATCAAGGGAGACCACCCCCATGAAACAAAAATCCCACCAAGCAGAAGTACATAGCCCTGGGAGAACCACTTGAGGTCATCATGAAGAAATTGATAAATGAAAACCTCATCAAGGCTCCCACCTATGAGAATTACAAAGAACCGAAAGTGAAACCACCCTGGTACAATGAAAAGTAGCTCTGTGACTTTCACAAAATCAAAGGGAACACCACTAATAGTTGTATGAGGTTAAAAAACCTAATCCAGGACCTCATTAATCAAAAAAATCATAAATGTGGAGCAGCTAGCCAGAAACCAAAATCTCAAAATATACATGAATTTGATGCCTAATCAAAACAATAAAGGGAACAACAATAATGATAAGGGGAAGGGAACATTCAAAAGTTTCAATCATGTATACGACCATGTCATCGCATCCCTAGATGAGTATTGCTTTGTTATCACCATCAAAGGAGCCCATGTTGATTGTCGAGTCACCACAAGAGGCAGGAAAATCACCATCCTAGGGTCATCTCAGCCTCCTAGAGCACCCACTTCCAACCCAAGATCTGTTCCCAATGGTTATAATGTCATTGATCAACTAAAAAGAAATCCAACTCAGATCTCCATCATGGAGTTACTGAGAATATCATTAGCCTATAAAAAGATCGTTGAAGAAGCATTAGCCTCATCCACTATCTCTGCGGATCTTGATACTGAACAATTCCAAGCTATGATCAGAAATATCATTACTCCAAACCTTCTTACATTTTTTGATCAAGATTTCCCTGCCCAACCATCTCACAATCGTGCACTCCATTTGGAGGTTCTAGTATATAAGAACAAAGTCAAGAGAGTTTTGGTGGATGGAGGTGCAATTTTAAATATTTGTTCCCTTGAGCTAATAAAGAATTTGGGAATCTTTGAGGATTCCATAGACAAAGGCAAGGGCATCACAATCAAGGTGTACAATGATCAAGAGAGAGTGTCTCAAGGAACTATCCAACTCCCTATCCAAGTAGGGCCAACAATAATGGAAACCACTTGTTAGGTCCTTGACCTTGATTTGTCTTACAATATTCTCTTGGGACGCTCGTGGATACATGGGATGCAAGCAGTTGCATCAACCTTCCACCAGTGTGTCAAATTCACATATCAAGGATAGGAGGTCACTATACATGGGTATCTCAAACCATTCTCTTACTACAAGAGCCTAGAAGCCAAATATTATAAAATCCCTCGAGTGCCAAAGAATGATGAAGGCCCATCTACCCCATACATTGACCTAGTACCTCTACCTCCACTTCTACAACAGAGACACCTACCATCCCCACCATCTCTAACATCAAGGTTATTATCCAGGATAATGGATGTGGGCACTATACAATCCCAAAGAATTCCTTCGTGGTAGGAGAGTTACCACAATCTCCTAGGTCACGGGGATGACCACAATCAAAGGAAGCTTCATCATCCCAAACATTCACAACAGGCTCTTCCAACTTCCGAAGTTGGGGGGATCTAGGAAGGGAAATAATAGAAGAGGACCCATCCCATCTATTGTACCAAGACAATAGACCAGCAACTGATCTACCTATGGATGACAGCAGTAAGGGTTTACAAATGATGTTTTCCATGGGCTATGACAGAAACAAAAATCTTGGCCAAAATAACAATGGGCTTCTAATACCTATTATTCCTAAGACGCAACTAAAAAATATTGGCCTTGGATGTACCCCTCCAAATATAACCATACATGGCTGAAATCCCCTGGTTAAAAAGGTCAAAACTCCTCAGTGAATAGCAGTTTCCCTACAATTGCCCATATCCATTAGCCTGCCCTTAGATAACTTCACATTCGACATAACTGATGTCTGCAGTAGTAGTGATGAGGAAGATGCCATAACTGATTTACCTAGGCTCTTTGAGAACTCCTCTATCCTCATGCTTAGTACCATGTCTTTTGAGACAAATGACCATCAAAACCATGAAATATTTCTAGTCTACCTACAACTCATCAATTATGACCAACAAGGACCACCAATTCTAGACACATTCAAAAATGATGAGGCACTCTCAGAATTCATGGGACTGTGGGATAATATTCCGTGTGGGGATCATAATTGGGATTCATCATCGTGTTGGAAACACATGCATACTATGGGGAAAAGATTGAATCCCTCAGTCACAAAAGCAAAAAATTGAGAATAATCTCTAGATCCTTAAGTAAAAACCACACAGTAGCACTCTCTTACCCGAAAATAGTAAAAAGAAAGGACACATCCAATGGTGAAAACCTCTTAGAGGCACCCAAGGATGGGGGATTCAATCTTCCTCTCAGAGCTCTACATCAAGAAAAATTAGCGGTCCTAGCTGAAAAATGCAATCCAGTTAACTTGGGAACAGAGGAGACCCCACATATCACATTCTATGCAGAATCATTACTATAAAAGGAACAAGAGCTCCTAGCAGCCTTCTTAAGAGAGAGACAGGTTAATTTTACAAGGAGGTATGCAGACATGCCTGGGCTCGATCTAGAGATTGTGGTTCATCACTTAGCAGTCTACTTTGAAGCAAAGCTTGTTAGACAAAAACTAAGGAAAATGCATCCTCAAATTTCTTTATTGGTCAAAATGGAATTGAAGAAACTACTTGGTGCAAGATTCATATGACCAATAGGCTATCCAGAATGGGTGTCAAATTTGGTTTCTATTTCCAAACCTGATGGGGGCATCTGAATCTACACAGATTTTAGAGACCTAAACAAAGCATGTCCAAAAGATTATTTCCCATTGCCTAACATTGAAATCATTGTAGACATGATCACGGGACATGAAATGCTTTCTCTGATGGATGATTTCTATGGGTACAACCAAATAATGATTGCCAAAGAGGACCAACACAAAACGGTCTTCACTTGCCCGTGGGGGACCTACTGCTAGAACATGATGTCATTTGGCTTAAAGAATGGTAGAGCCACTTACCAAAGAGCCATGACATTAATCTTTCATGACATGATCCAAAAAACTATCAAAGATTATGTTGATGACATACTAGCAAAATTCAGAAAGAGGAGAGATCACATAGCAACCTTGAGTTTTATTTTCGATAGGATGGAGGAATACAAGGTTCGTTTAAATCCAAAGAAGTGTGTCTTCAACATACAATCAAGAAAATTACTGGGATACATAGTGTCAATGAGGGGTATTGAAATAGATCCCTCCAAGGTAAAAGCAATCCTTGAGATGGAGGCACCCAAAACATTGAAACAGTTGAGAGGCCTCCAAGGCAGGCTTCAGTCATCCATAGATTCATAGCACAACTGGCAAATAGACAAAACCCGTATTCTCACCTACTTCACATGGGAGTAGCGTACAAGTGGGATGAAAAGTGTGAGGAATCCTTCAACAAAATCAAAGAATATCTGCTCACACCTCTAGTCCTCATGCCACCAATCCCAAGAAAGACACTAATCCTCTATGTGTCAGCAATAGCAACAACCCTCGGCGCTCTCCTATCTCAGCATGAAGAAAATGGGACAAAAAGGGCCATCTATTACATTCGTTGCACAATGGTCAGGCTTGAGTTAAACTACTCATTCATCGAAAAAGCATGTCTAGCAGTAGTGTTTGCTTCACAAAAATTCAGACACTACATTTTGGCACACAAAATTAAACTCATCGCCAACATTTACCCCCTCAAGTACCTATTATCAAAGGAAATGCTAACAAGAAGGATGGCCAAGTGGTTCATGACTCTATCTGAATATGGCATCGAGTATGTGGAATGGAAAGCAATCAAAGGCCAGGTAATCACAGATCAACTTGCAGAAGCACCCATGTATTCAAAGAATCCACTCATATCAGAGTTTCTGGATGAATGCATCTTCAATCTCAACATAGCCAACCACTGGAAACTCTACTTTGATGGTTCCTACATGCAGCATGGATCAAGAGTTGGTGTCTTCTTCATCACCCCACAGGGGGACTGTATACCTAGATCCTACAAATTAGCATTCCCCTGCACTAACAACATTGCATCTAGTATGAGTCATTAACCATAGGTCTCAGAATAGTAGTGTAGTGGCACATCATGGCCCTCAGGGTATATGGAGACTCCCAACTAATAATAAATCAAGTGAATGATGAGTACCAAAAAAAGGATGATAAACTGACTCCATAAAAAAATTTGATGGAGAGCCTCAAAGAATCATTCATTGATATCACATTTGAGCAGATTCCCAGAGTAAACAACAGAGTAGCATACACCATGGCAATGATTGGATTCATACTGGACATCCCTCGCAATGTCCCGAGACATGAATTCTTGGTAGAGAAGCTTCTCGTGGCCACATTCAAGGTACCCAAGTCATAATTTGTGTGTGAAATTGTTGGTCTCAGTGATCCCTAGTACCATGACATTTATACCTACCTATGAATAGGTGTCCTACCTACTGACTTACCCTCAAGCCTAAAAAGAACTTTTGTCAAGAACGCATCCTGGTTCATCATCTTAGGAAATACCCTTTACAGTAGGAGCATAGAAGGAACCCTACTGCGATGTTTAAATGTTGAGGAGGTATTGACCACTTTAATTGAGGTACATAATGGTATTTGTGGTTTACACTCGAGCAAAATGACCTTGGCCAAGAAATTTCTAAGGATGGGATATTATTGGCCTTCAATGGAAAGAGTAGCAGATGACTACGACAAAAAGTGCCTATAATGTCAGCAGCATGGGGACCTCACCCATGCTCCAGCTCAAGAACTTCATCATATTGTCACACCTTGGCCCTTTTCATAGTGGGGACTCAATCTCATTGGAAAAATAACCCCCACATCATCCAATGGCCACAATTTTATCATAACCGCCACTGAGTACTTTACCAAGTGGGTGGAAGCCATCCCCATGACATACATAACTAGAAAGTAGATATCAAACTTCATCCTGAACTACTTAATATGTTGATATGGTGTTCCCCAAGCTATTATCTCAGATAATAGGACACCTTTCAAGAATCAGGATATTCATGATCTATGTGAAAAATTCAAAATTCAACATCACTTTTCCACTCTATATTATCCCCAAGGCAATGGCCAAGCAGAAACTACCAATAAAACCATTCTAAAAATACTCAAAAAGATAGTCAATGACGCAGGTCGTGACTGGCATCTATAGCTAAATCCCACTCTTTGGGCCTATCAAACCAGCATCCGCACACCAACAGGTGCCACCCCCTTCTCCTTGGTCTACAGATCAAATGTTGTATTACCCATTGAGATCAAGATCTCGTCACTAAGAATATCATTTCAAAACCTCATCACGGATGAATAATATTGAGTATCAAGACTGAATGAGCTAGAGTTCTTGGATGAGTGACATATAGAAGCATTGAACCATTTGCAGGTCTATCAGAACCAACTCAAGAGGATCTATAACAAGAAGATCAGAAGCAGGACTCTCCAAGTCAGAGAACTAGTGCTAAAAGAGAATCAAAAGAACGTCCCTAATCTAGATAACAAAGGAAAATTTGAACCCAACTCGCTAGGACCATTCATCATCACAACAAGCTACAAGTCAGAGGCATATCAGTTATCAACACCCAAAGGCAAGCCTTTGCAGAAGCCCATGAATAGCTCCCATCTCAAAAAGTTTTATGGCTAAATATTTTGAGGTATAGAATCAAAAAATTAAAAAAAAAAAATAGAAAATGTCCTAAAAAAATCGTCACCCTGATGAAAACCTGGAAAACAGGTGCCTTGGTGAAAACAAAAGAATAAAAAAAAAAGAATCAAAAAAATGATCAAAAATGTTCAGTAAGGAGAAAAATCATCCTCTAGTGAAAACCACTTCAGTGGCGCTTTGGGCAAGTACCTTGGTGAAAACCTAGAAAAGGATGTAAATAAGCACTCTCCATCCACCAAGATCTTCACGACTTGTTATGCATCATCCATCCATTAGGCTTTCATCATCCATCTATCTCCATCCATCATCCACATCTACACCATAGTTTGGTCTTGTGTTCACGTCATGATCCCTCTTGGGGCAAGTACTAAAATTAAAAAATCAAAAATGATAAAAATGGTGAAAAATCATCCTCTAGTGAAAACCACTTATGGTGCTTTGGGCACTTGGTGAAAACTCACCTCGTGTAAATAAGCACTCTCCATCCACCAAGATCTTCACGACTTGTTATGCATCATCCATCCATTAGGCTTTCATCATCCATCTATCTCCATCCATCATCCACCCGCATCTACACCATAGTTTGGTCTTGTGTTCACGTCATGATCCCTCTTGGTACTACTCAATCCATTCTCAAGGTCAGATCGTCTTGCCTCTATCAGAGTAGTCTATTGTTTCAAGTTGGGGGCATGTTCTCATCGGATCAAATTCGTGTATATTTTTCAAATCCCTAAAATTAAAAAATCAAAAAACATCAGAAAATCAAAAATCCCAAAACATTCAAAACATATCAAAATCAAAAAATAGGTCAAAAATTTAGGCAAAAAGTCAAAAACAAAGTCGTCTTGTCGAATTACGTCATCTCTGAGCTTTGAACATAGGCAAGGTTGATCCTTGATCATCCCTCAAGACATTTAGGTTAGTCCTTTAGAAGTTCGTTGTAATAAACTGGAAATACATCTAATAATCGAGTCTGTGTCAGTCGAACTATGTGGTCTCTACGTGCATAACATAGGCAAGGATATTCTGGTTGATCAACCCCTGAGGCCCCTAGGATAGGTCTTTAGGTTAGTCTCTTGGTCAAAATCTGAGAAAATGCCAAAACATTTGAAAATCGAAAATCAAAACATTTGTAAAATATCAAAAATACCAAAAACAACCTCAAAAACATTGCAAAGCATCAAAAACATCCAAAAATCCATTTGTTTCATCTCGCTTTCACCCGAAATAATCATCACTCACAATAAATCAATCGTCATCCCCAACCTTTGGTGAAATACTTGGAAACAAGTCTAGCAGATCGAAGGTGAAACTCAAATGTCAAAGTCTCAAGTCTAGGTTAGCATGTAAACAAGTTGGTCAAGTCTTTGAGTCAATAGCTCATCATCCAGTCAGTCCCATATCAAATCATCCGATATCATCATGTCCTAGGATGAATCCTTCCTACAATGGACATCAACATTAGGCATCACCATAGTTAAGTCTTGGCTAGTGGTTTTGAAGAACATCAACTTGTTTGTTTACTTTATCTTTGTCTTTTGGCTTATCTTATTGTGCTCATTCCAAGGACCTCTTGATGATGTCCAAACGAAGGATTTACAGAGATAGGAATGGGGAAATGATCATTATCTTTTGTCTACTGAGCTTGTGGAATACTTTTGCAATATAACCTTGGTCATGCGTACTTTGTTTAGATGTAGGGAGGACATTTTGGGTATCTTGTTTACCACATAAGAAGGGTTGCTTTTCTATGTTTTGGTCTGAGGTGTTCATAATATCCAAACTGCATTTTGAATAAGGTTTTGGATTCTAGGTGTGAACAAGAATACTCCTATATGATTATTGAGTCAAAATCCATCACACTAGGTGCAATTCCATCCTGGTTCTTTATACCTTGATGCATCATACTTATGTGTGTTATCAAACATAAGGTAATTGGCCCTTTGAAAATCCCAACTCCTCGGAAAGTCCTCATCATCATCATCTCATGTCTTGTTGGAATCTCTTGTTTTCTTCTATCTCTTGCTTTTCGTGCTAATAGGGTACCATGATAGTTAATCGCAAATCATCATCATTACATTCATCCTGCATCCATAAAATTGTTAGCATATTGCATTACGCATATCACATCATATACGAAACATTAAATCACATCATGCCATATGCATTACATCTCCATCACATATAATATAGATTGGTTATTCTAAGCATTCCATAAATCATCACATTAGATTCATTTGCATCAAAAAAATCATCCCATACAAATCATGACACATAAAGCATCCATTGCATCCATCATATCATAACATTGCATAATCATCCCATCTCACATATAAACACCCATTATACCATTACATATACATCATAAAGTCACACACATCATCACATATCATAACACATATCATAACACATATCATCATCATATCACATCATCATAAGTGTATATCCTATAATTAGAAAGAATACCACAACATTTTGCATACATCATGAAAAAGTGCATCGAAAAAATTAATGAAAAGGGAAAAAGATTGCATTTCCATCATCACATAGAATATAATACACATTGCATAATCATTACATCACATCATAAAACGTCATCATCATAGCATTAAAAGATCTAGAACATCATTGCATAGCATATAGAATGTAAAGATCATCCATAATGCATAAATAAGATAGGACATATCGCATATCATCGAATCAAAATCATCATCTCATATATCATCAAAATAATATACCGTCATGGTAAAAAAAATTGGATCAATGTACATGTGTATGTCAATAAGTACAACAGCCCATGGGCCTATCAAAATTGAGCCCAAGGGGTACACAAGAATCTTGTCTCGATCCAAAAATAGGCCTAGCCTTGTTGGTTGCTGCCCTCGCCACCTGCCCTCTTGCCGTGATCCTCTGCTGCCTCGTACCTTGTCCTTTGTGAAAAATTTGGCACCTAAGATACCTACATTATAACCTAGTAATAATGTAATCTGTAGTAATCGGCCTCCTAGATGGCCTCCCTATATGCTTGAAGCAATATTTTGCTCTAGGAGGAAGAGGCAGACATGCTCTCTATCTGCTATCGGTGGCCCATCTTGGCCACTGCCTGTAACTCTATAGCCTATATCTATAGGACCGCCTGGTCCCACTCTACACGTAGCTGATCTCTCTCAGCTGTTAATGCCTGTACCTGCGCCTGCAACTGCAAAATATTCCCATCTCTAGGATCTAGCTGTAGGGGTGGTTGTACTAGAGGTTGATCCTAATCCCCATCTCTAGGTGGTATCAAGATCCTATCCTGGTGTCCCAGATCTTGGTCCTACTGGGGGGCATCCTATATCTGCTCTCCAACCTATGGGTCTTTGGGTGGATGATCCTATGGTCCATGATCCTAAACCTGGTGAAATAGTGGTGGCCCACCACTACCCTGATCCTGATCCTCGTCCCCCCAACCCCGTCCTGCTCCCCTGCCCCTGGCTCTCTGTCAAGCAAACGGTACCCCTAGAACTATAAGCTGAAGCGGTAGCCGAAACTAGTCTTGGTATGCCTGCATAGTCCTTGTATCTGCCTATCCTTGGTCATACAGCCATGGCCTACCCACCAGCTGTCTGAAGGAATCAACCACCTCCTGGGCTGGTATATAGTGACCTTAGGAGCTCTGTCTCACCATCCTTGCAAAAATGGCCATGTACTGATTGTTAGGATGATCCTGTACCTCTCCAAATTGTCTATGTACCCTACCTAGTAGGTACATTTTGAGCATTGTATGCTCTCACCCTTGCATCAGTCAGTCTTGGCCAGAAAAGAACAACTACTAAACATCATCAAACTAGGCAGGTTGTCCAAGGTATGGCCGCCATGTAAACATTCGCATATCATCTAGGACTCTTCACCAGTGGGGAATCTCGTGTTGTCTTGTATGAGTAAAAGAAACACCCCCATGATATCACTAGACAATCGAATCATCTGGTTCCATGGGAACCTGAACAAGTTGGGGATGAAGCACAACAATGTGCTCCCAAGCCTAGACATGCAAAAGTGTAACCCCCGCCCCAAGTGCTCAGCCATCTAGGTAAGAAAACTCATGCAAATCTCTGTATAGCGAGGCTAGAAGAACTAGCCCTCATGCAAATAGTGTCTGTCACTGAACCAACTGCTCCCAAGTGAGCCCCCATCTAGGACTAAAATAATGGCCACGCCGATCTGGTACGACAAGACTTGAAATAATAGCTGCAATAACCAATCAGAAACTGGACACAACAGGCCTATAGCACTCTAACTCAATTTTCCCCTCGCAATATACGAGTTGATCAAGGCCCATGATGTCATGACACACATCCCTCTGGGCACCTGAATCATAAATCACACTCGCCATCAATGGGCAGTCTATAGATCTACCACACATCCTCTAGTGTGACTGTAGCCTTTCCTATCGGGAGGTGGAAGGAAGAGGTCTCATTGTGCCATCACTCAGCAAGTGCTGTCAGCATCCCCAAGTGAGTACAAATAGGTGGCGCATAGGTAATGTAATAGAGACCAATCTTCCCCAGGTGCTCCTATTGTCACTTAGTCAGCTCACCATAAATACTAAAAATCTCTCAAGACCTGTGCTCGTGTGAGTAGATCTCTCTCGCTTCCTACATCAAGAAAATTCGTCGTATTAAAATTCATCGAAAAAATCCTGATCCTAGCTTGTCTTGGCATCCCAAAAGCAACTTCAGCATCACTGCCTATGAAGGCAGTGCAGTTTGCAAATTTCAAACTGCGTCGCTAGACCCTTCAAACTCCCAAACTGCATCGTGGCTTTGGAGTTTAACAGAAAACCCTAAGATTAAAATGCACCGCAGTGGTGCACCTTGCAAAAATGGTTGAGTTTGGAATTTAACCCTAAAATCCAAACTACATCGCGACATTGCTACTCGTGACAGCGGCATAGTTTAAGGCCGAGCGACACTGTTTGAAAATTCGAGCGGTGCAATATAGAACCACTCATAGAGACCTAGATTCCTAATGCATTAAATGAGCATAAAAATTGAAAAACAAACTCGGATCAAGTCGACTCATCGGTGGTCCAACACCTGGAAGCCTCTGATGTGTCTATACCCTGTCGAAAATGTGCATGGGGAGCTATCGTTGTGCCATCTCTCCAGAAGGTCAAAGTTCAAAATCACAAGAATTTTAAAGGCTGAAAGTGAAAATGAATTGGAAGTGGCCCCCAAGGCCTATTTAACCCTAAAAATTAGGGTTTTTTGACCTTGTCTAGTTGTTCAGGAGGGGTCTAGGTCCCCTGATCTCGTTTTAGTCTGTTTGAGGGCTGTTTTGTACCATTTCTTGCATCTTATCTCTTTTTTGGACCTCCCAAAGCCTTTTTAGGGCCTTTTCCTCTTTTTCACGAGATCACCCAAAAATCAAAATTTTCATCCGATCTAGTTGTTTTCTCTCAGGAGGTGTTGTCATAATAGTGGTTTACAATTCCCCATATTTTTAGAAAATATAATGATTTAAGCCTCATTTTAAGGATTTTAGTCTTAGATTTGGATAGAACCTCGCTAGTTTTAAACCATACCTATAAATGTATCAAAATGCTGTAAAAAATCACTTTTGATTTAGCTTTTGGGGGATCAAATGAATTCATTTAAAATTTATCTCAAATGATTATGGTATTCCTCAGAACAAGCTATCCAATGAATATAATTTTAATATGTTTTGGTTTTGTTATGTATTTGTTTTTTAAGTTTTATTCATAGGTTTTTCATGAAAATGAACCTCCATGTGGAAAAATAGAAGATTATCAAAGCCTTGAAGTCCTTGAACCATATACGTCGGGGGCCTGACTTTGAAACTCTCTATCTTTCACGAGATCACCCAATTAAATCAAAATTTTCAGTCCGAATCTCCCGAGGGGGTAGCATGTATTGGAATGTTTTCTGTCGCCACTATTAGCAATGGGGCAAATTTTGAAATAAAAAAAAATGAATTTTGATCGAGAGAAATTATTCTTTGAATCAGCGTAGCAAGTGCATTGCTTCAAAGAGGGGAAAAATTTAGACACATAAAATGTACTGATTGACGCTACACACTTGATCCAGATTACTAATACCATTTCATCCTAAATCATCCTTCAGTCTAATCATTTAATCAAATACCCTTATTTGATTAAAATTCATCAATTTTTCTCTCTTAATTAAATAAATCATTTCTCTAATTAAGTCATTCTCTCTCATTAATTAAATCATTCAATCTAATCTAATTAACTCTAGCTCTTTATTTAATTAATCTCTAAATTCATCTCATTAAATTAAATAAAACCTTATTTGATTTAATATAACCAATCATCCCCTTTAGTTAAATAAAACAAAATATTTATTTAACTATCTCTCAAATCACATTCCTCTCATCTTTGATTTAAATCAACTCATAAATCTAAGTCAAATCTATCACATCATCTAATCTCTCATTAAATTAATTAACCCTTGCTTAATTTACTCCTAATCCATGTCCCATCCTCTAGCTTTTGCCACTTGCACATGAAAATAGATTTAATTCATTTATTAAATCCCTATTTTCTCTCAACATGGCATAATAGGGGAATATTCTTCCAAATTTGAAATCCTTCCAAGTGGACTTTGTCCTTCCAACAAGACATTTATTTCATCTTTGCATTGAGGCAAGTGGCATTTAAGACATTCTTTTTTCCTTCTTACATGTCATTTCGTTATTTTCAAATTCCACCTAATTGCATTTATTGGCACATTCATCAAAATGTGCACATCCCTCATCCATTCTCATCTTGACAAGTGACACTTGGCCATTGGTTGAAAGTTAGTCCCACATTGCTTCATTTTTGGCATTTCTCCATCTTGTCTTTCTATATATAAGAGGATTTTTTCCTCATTTCATCATCCACAATTTGAGCAAACTTACTATACTCAAATCCATACTCAAGCATTGCAATTCTCATCCATTCCAGCAAGTCTTAACTAGGTTATGCAGGTTTTTCATCTTGGAGCACACTTGAATCTTCAACAAAGTGGATCAATCATCATCAAATCATCAAGAGTTTGTATAGGAGTTGGGAAAGGATCAATTTCCACATCAAATTGGCACCAACTCCCCCATAAGATCAAGAGTTTGCAAGTTCTTAATAGGATTTAATCTATTTCATTGCTTTTTCATTGTATCCTTGCTTTTATTCCTATTTTGAACATTGTTAAATGGATTTTATGGGGAACTTTGATCTTAACTTGCATTTGAATCTTCTAATGTGTTTGTTTGTTGTCTCTTGTAGGTACTAGGATCTTGGTTCTATAGGTAAATTACTCATTTCTAAAAACCTTTGGTTGTGAAGCTTTTGTCCATGTTGATATTCAAAATAGAACCAAGATTGAGGCTAAGTCTAAAAAATGTACCTTCATTGGATATGGAGTAGATGAATTTGGTTATTGGTTATGGGATAATGAAAATCATAAAATCATTAGGATCAAAGATGTTATATTCAATGAGAAGGTCATGTATAAGGATCTATGATAGGAAAAGAAGCATGAATAGGCCAAAAAGGAATATGTGGTGTTTGATGAGATTTCAAAAAATAAAATGACAGTGGTACCTAATGTTCAACAACAAAAAGTTATTCCATAGACTCCTACAAGTGCTAGATATTCTAAAAGTATAACTAGACCTCCAAATATATTTTCTCCATCATTATATTCTATATTCTTAACTAATTATGGTGAACCTAAAGGTTATGAAGAAGCAATGCAGGTAGATACCAAAAAGCAGTGGGAGTTAGGCATGAAAGAGGAAATGGATTTCTTGTTGCAGAATCAAACTTGGGACTTAGTCCAATTGCTTACAAGTAAAAGAGCATTGCCAAATAAATGGGTTTATAGGTTGAAGGAAAGAAGATGGAGGCAAGAAAAGATATAAGGCCAGACTCATGGTAAAAGGTTTTGCATAGAAAAAGGAATAGATGTTGATGAAATATTTTCTCCGGTTGTAAAGATGAGTTCTATTAGAACTATTCTAAGTGTTGTGGTTGTGGAAGACTTGCATCTTGAACAACTAGATGTGAAAACATCATTTCTCCATGGGGATTTCAAAGAGGAAATATACATGCAACAACCATAGGGATATGAGGTCAAGGGTAAGGAGGAATTTGTGTTCATGTTAAAGAAGAGTTTTTATGGCTTGAAGCAAGTACCTCGGAAATGGTATTTGAAATTTGATAGTTTTATGGGTGAACAAGGTTACAAAAGATGTCATTTTCATTATTGTGCTTATTTTAAAAAATTAGATAATGGAGACTATATTATCCTATTACTTTATGTTGATGACATGCTTGTTCTCAGGTCTAACATGCAACATATTAATGAACTTAAGTAGAAATTGGAAAATTCATTTGCTATGAAGGATTTGGGTGCAACAAAAAAAATCCTTGGTATGAGGATCACATGGGAAAGGACAAACAAAAATTATTTTTATATCAAAGTGAGTATGTAGAGAAGGTGTTGAAAAGGTTTAGTATGCAGAATGGAAAAGCAGTTAGTACACCTTTGCCTAGTTATTTTAAGTTGACTAAGGAGATGCATCCAAAGACACAAGAGGAGGAAGAAAAAATTTCTAAGATACCATATGCCTCAGCAGTTGGTAGCTTGATTTATGCAATGGTATGCACAAGATCAAATATTGCACATGTAGTGGGAGTCATGAGCAGGTATATGAGAAATCCGGGAATGGAACATTGGAATGTGGTAAAATGGATTCTCTAATATTTAAGAGGTACTACTTCAAAGAAACTATGTTTTGGAGGAACAAATTCTACTCTAAAAGGATATGTTGACTTTGATCTGGTGGGTGATAGTGATAGCAAGAGGAGCACCATGGGATATGTTTTTACTATATGAGGTACTATAGTCAGTTGGATTTCTAGGCTACAAAAGGTTGCCATGCTTTCAACCACTGAAGTTGAGTATGTTGTTGATATGGAAGCTAGCAAGGAGATAATTTAGTTACAACATTTTTTGGAGGAATTAGGAAAATGACAAGAAAATATCCCTTTGTACACCGATGGCCAGAGTGTCATTCATCTTACTAAGAAGTCAGCTCTGCATTCAAAAACTAAGCATATATATAGCTTAGATACCACTTCACCTGGCCAGTTTTGGAGGATGGACAGTTGACGCTAGAGAAAATTCACACAAGTGAGAATCCTACAAATATGTTCACAAAGGTTGTTACACAAGAGAAACTGATTTCCTCATCAGTTTTTGTTGCCCTTCATGATCGATAATGGTGGACATAAGAAACCAGCCAAACCTATAATCCAATGTGAGCTTCAAGTGTAGCGGTGTCATCTAGGATCAGTCTCCAAGTGGGAGATTGTTTGGTGTGGAGCCTGATTAGTCTCCAAGTGGGAGATTTTTTATATGTGGTGACTAATCATGCAAATATTGTACACTCGTAACGTATTTTTTCCAAGGTTCGGGGTCAAGTCAGTCCCGAGCAAGGGTTTGAGGGCAGTAGCCCCTGATAGTGGGGGTTCGAGGGCAATAGCCCCCAACTCATGGGTTCAAGAGTGGCAACCCCCAATAGCAGGGGTTTGAGGGAATAGCCCCTGAAAAAAAAATCTTGTTAACATGTCAAGGTTTTACCATTGACACATCAAATGAGAAAAATGACAAGTTTATAAAAGCCTAATTCTGGAAGCTTCCAAAAAGCTTTCTATATGTGGTTGGGATTTAAGTTGCAATGTGTGTAATTCATGAGATTGTAATATGTTTTACACTGGATAATAAAATCATTGGGTGACTGATTTTCTGTGGATGTAGCTCATATTGGGTGAACCACATTAAATTTCTATGTTGATCTCTTTTGTGTTATTCTTCATTGTTATTTTTGGGTTATTTAATCTGCATATAATTGTTAATGTTTATTGCTCTGATCTGCTTGAATCCTAACAATGGGGTGTGGGGGAGGCTATGACTCCCCCACCTTATTATAAAGCTTTGCAACTTTTATTATAAAGTTTTCAAAAGAAGTTTTATTTAATAATTTTTTTTATTAAATTTCTTTAAACAAATTTTTTTAATATGTTTTTTTTTTTTTTAAACGTGGTTTTAATTAGAGTTTTAATTTAAATAAAAAATTAAATAATCTTTTTCTTTACTATTTTATTAAAAAATTTAATAAACTTTTAAATTAAACTTTTAAATTAAATAGAACTTTTAAATAAATTTTTTCTTTACTATTTTATTAAAGTTTTTAATAAAGTTTTTCTTAATAATTTTTAAAACTTTTAAATTAATAAATTAATTTTTTAATAAAAATTTTGTTAACTTATTTTTAATAAAGTTTTTAAAATTAAATTAAAAAATGAATTTTCTTTATTAATTTATTTTAATAAAAAAATTCAATAATATTCTTTAATTATATTTTAAAAAAAAATAAAGTTCTCATCAATAAGTAAAATTGGAAAAAAAATTGATGATTAGCCATTGAACTTTCTATTGTATCATTTTGGTGTTCCTCCATCAGGCGACCAACAAGGGTCAGTTATTCTTGACATTATGGTGGCATCCCATTTAGAGGGTATATTTAATAGTCACATCTAGTTGTCAACTTTAGAGTTGATTTCATGCTTGGCATCTTCATCAGAGTTTCTAGATTTGCATTATCGATGTTGTCCAAATAACTACTATATGTAAAAGATGTTGTAAATGCACTAAAATAAAGAATCACAATCTTGTCACTTCAAGTGTAATCTTCTATATATATTGCATGCTTCTTAGGATTGATTTATGTATCAAGTTTCAGTACCTATATACATAGTGAATGCAGCGATTGGTTATCCATACATTTCAGTGTGATGGACTAGATACCATATAGACACTCTTGTTAAGAAAGCAATCGCCTTGTATTCAAAAGTTCAGGTTCTACATCTAGAGACTTGGTACCCAAATATGTGATACTCATATAGACTATGTATTTGTTCCATAGAAAAATGGTCCCTTGTCATTTTCATGGCCTTTTAGGTCTTTTTTCATGGTATTTGATATATTTTGCTTTGACTTTATGTTGCAACATGGCTTGAACATGCATATTTAGTTATTAAATTTCAAATAATGACGTCTTTTGAAGGTTTTGTGAAGTGTTGTAGGACATTTCTACATTCTTCTAGACTCTATTCATTACAATTCACCTAAAAATTGCCTTTTTACACATCATCAAATCCTATTTTCAAGTGTTGCAAAGTATTGTAACAAGATTTCACACTTTTCTAGGCACAACTTCACTATTTATCCCTTTCTTATGACTTATTTGACCCCTTTATGCCCTCATATGCTTTAATTAAGTGTATTTTTCAATATGAGCCCAACAAACAACATTAAATACAACTTAATTCCTGACACTTTTTTTTAGGTCCTAGGTGGGACCCATTTTCCATGGGTGGCAAATGAGTCCCCCTTGGCCCCAAATTCAAAATATTTTAAATTTCTTTTTGGGTTTTGATTTAAAAACACTTGATGTCGGCTTGTGATGAGGTATGAATGGGAAACTAAGGCACAAGTTTGTATAAATAGGAAAATTTCACCTCATTTTACATCTCCTCATTCATTCAAGCATTCAAGCACTATTCAAGAACTTTGAAGCATCCATTAACATTACTTCAAACTTGCATTATCAAGGGTTTGACCTAGGTATGCAAATTTAACTAGCTTTTTAGTGTTGAAAAGTGGAGAACAAGTCAACTAGGTGTTTCAAGGACTTAACTTATTCCTATTTCAAGCTTGGAGAAGGTTTTTTGTCAGTTTCCTATAGAATTAACTTTGGCAACCCAACAAGTAGACATTTCCATATCAGGTGTTGTAGAGTTATCTCCTAATTTTCTAGAAATTTGGGAGAGGACTGATTTTCCACTAGTGGAAAATAAGTCCCATCTTAGGACTGAAAATCTGAGTTTTGTCAGATTCAGGATCCCGACAGACAGAAACTTGTTACCAATAGTTGTTCACTAGGAGGACTAATTCACCACCCTAGACGAATGAGTCCCACTATGAAAAATTAGTGATTTCAACCAGCATCCACAATATTCCATATTCTTCATCTAGCCTCCAAGTGCACTCTATTTCTACCTATTCCTTTTTGTTCTGCATAATTTCTTCATTTAGCTTATTATTTGCATATCATAGTGTGTTTTCAAACATAGCTTAAATTTCACTTTTGCACTCATTTTCATCCATTTAAATGAGTCAATTTCATTTAGTTTACTTCAATTAGGTTAGACAACATCACACATAACATTATTTGAATGAACCCTTTGCATTTTGGGGGCCTATCTCTCCTTTTAGGTGAAAAACCCTAGAAGAGCTAGAGAAGCACATAGAAACCTCAAAAATCTACAGTTCATTTTGGTGAACCTACATTTTGAATAGTTTGCATTTCTAATTCCATTCACATATTGCATCTTAGTTTACATTTGCATCAACATTCAACTAGGTCATTTCTTTGTTTTTGCATTCTAAGACTTTTCATATTGCATTAGTGAAAACCCCATAATTTATATTTCATTTTTGCATTACATCTCATTGAAGAAACAAAAAAATTGTATTCTGCATCCTTAGTTGCATTCTGTAGGAAATTAAACTCATTTTAATTTTTTTGAAAAACATAAAAAAATTGCATAATGGGACTCATTCGCCACCCTGGGTGAATCAGTCCCTCTACACTTTTTAGGTAGCATTTCTGGCATTTTTCTAGCATCTTTCTGCATTACTAATTATTGTTCCTGCATTCTTTTTTAATTTCTAGAATCTTTATTTTTACTCATTTATTGCATATTAGTTTATTTGCATCATGGCATTTTCTTTCAATAAGTTTTGGAACTCATTAAAATCATTGGTAGACATGTCCAATTGTGCCTTTGGTTGTGACCCTAATGACATTGAGCTACCTCATGCTCCTTCAACTCCTTATGATTTTTCTCCTCATGATGTAGACATCATTGGAGAAAATGATGTTAGCATGAACAGGTTCTACAATGACTGCCTTGATAACTTAGAAGCCAATGCAGCCTTTTATCCCTCCATGAAGTCACAAGATCTTCCTACTATTGCACCTTTTGATCACTTTGCATATTTACATCCTAAAATCAATGATGGACCTATGATTCCTCCCTCAAGTGGATCTAGTTACTTTAACCAAACACACTCACACCCCTTTTACAATCACAAAGTCACAAACACTTTCATAAACCTTGAAGCAACATATGGTAATGATTTCACTATCTTAAGTAAACAAGGTTGTGACACAAAACATGAACATGACATTCATCAACTTCTTCAACAAAAACCAACCGAAGAAAACACAATAGCACTAGGATATCAAGATCCTTCTCATCTTGATAGACATCCTGTTCAACCTAGGAGACTTCAAGATGCTAGTACAGTGATCTTGAATGCTCTCCCTAACTTGAACATTCTCCTTACATGTGAGAAACCATTCTCTCCTTCTAATGACAAGGATGTTAGGAACTCGATGGGTCCTCCTTCTCCTTCTATTCATGAACCAGGAGAATCTAGCAAACAAAAATGACTGTACAAATTGAAGAAGCTAAAGTTTCCTACACATCCTCCATCTAAATGTTAAAGGACACTTCGACTACTTTTAAACAAAGGTCTTTATTATTACCACCTTCAAATAGGCTGGTCATTCACCCTAACAATTCCCACATACGATATTACAAATATCATCATATTCTTGGACATCAAACGGAAGCATGTTGAACATTGAATGAGATACTAGACAAGTATCACTTCACTAATACCGATTGCTTTCCTATCATCCCTTAAAACACCAATGCCTTATCATGCCATAGTTGCAAGATCTTTCATTCTCACTATTGTATGGTCCTTTCCATCATCTCCCTTGGCTCATGCTTGCTTTTCCCTTGTGGACACAAGTAGTTGTTAGCCTGTTTCCTTGTAATGCACTTGTCTTTGTGTCTTAACTCTATTATTTATTTTCCACATACATTTTAAGATTGAGAAACCAATAACTTAGTTAACGGTTGACTTAATTTGCATTACTTGTTCTTTTTCATTTTCCTTTCATGTGTGTATCGTGTTCCCCCCAATATCTGTTGGAAAATGTGCCTCAAGCTTACTGACATGAAACTCCTAAAAGAGAAAAATTGATGAGACCCTCAGAATGTCTTACCGACTAGCAATTGTGTTATAAACTTCTTAAGAGCTTAGATTGGTGTGACTTTGGAACTGTCTTGCTGACGGGAGTCATCGGTAAGACATGGATATCACTATGAAATTCCTATCTCTTTCCGTCTAGGCAAACCTCTTGTCAATGGGTTGATTCTTGGTGATCATTGGGGAGACTCTTGGCAACGAGTGGCATCGGGGAGAGGCATGAACCTTCTGAGTGATTCATTCTGATAGTGTTAGTCTCGCTGATGGTTTTAGACACGAATGTCATCGGGGTGACATGAAGGCTCAATAAGAGTCTAAGCGATAGTGGTGGTCTCGTCAACAAGTATACCTTCGGTGAGAACTCTTGCCGATGGATGTTTCTCTCACCAACAGGCTAGTGCATTCGGTATGAACTCTTGGCAATAGTGTTTCTCTCACCGACAATTTGTGTTCAGTATGAGCTCTTGCTGACAGTGATGGTCTTGCCATTAGAGCTACATGTGATGGACATCGGTGTGAAGTCTTAGCAACAGCAATGGTCTTGCTGATAGTTCTACAATGGACATCGGTTAGATACCTTGCCGATGGTGTTGGTCTTGTTGATGGCCATATCAGAGTGACATTAACTATCAATGAAATCTCCTGGACTCTTGCCGATGGATAGTTGGTTTTCTTGTGATATCGGGGAGACTTGATTTGTTATCGGTCTGACTTCATAGGGTGTTGCCGATACCTTTGGTCTTGCCGATAGCTATATGATCGGGCATTTTGGAATCGGGGAGACATGGTCTAGTGTCTCACCAACATGCGATACAGTTGAACATTTTGACCGAATGTCTTTCCTACGTGGTGTGTTCTGAGCCAATGAGAGAAGCAGAATGTGAACCGTTGGTAGTTGGACTGTTGTGACCATTCATGTGTGGAAGATGAATAGATTGTGATAAAAATGACTATGCTATGTAATGGTCGATGATGGTGAATTGTTCGATAGTGTAGAGTTGCTCGATTGAACATGGATTGATCTGAGTGGGTTCATTGTATGCGTCTAAGAGCATTATGAGATTAATGTTCTATACAAGATTGATCAGTGAATGTTCCTGCTGTAAATTGACGTCAGAAAGTTAAGCCTGATCTCTATATGTAATTTTCCTTACTATAATACAAAGAGGCTTTTCTTGGTGTGGTGGGTTTTTCTCCTGTAAGGGTTTTCCCACATAAATATGGTGTCCAATTGTGTATGTGTTCATTTCTCTTTTTTGTTATTCTTTTCATGTGTATCTTATTGAACTGTAATTGCAAAATTTAAAGTCATATATGCATTCTTCCCTGAGGTTTTTGGTGTTAGGAGAGTTTGATCCGCATGTAAGCTTTCCTTACAAGTGGTATCAGAGCTTGGCCAGTTGTGTTATCCTTGTGGGTACATTGGGTTTTTTGTGTCAATTATGTTCAGAGGGAGTCTTGTAGAAGTCTGGTAATTTGAATTACAGATTAAGATGGCAAGCACGTCAAGAAAGATTGAAATTGAGAAATTCAATGGCAGTAATTTTGAGTTGTGGAAACTCAAAATGGAAGATCTATTTGTTGATTGTGATCTTTGGATTTTTGTGTCTGGAACAAAGCCTACAGGCATGAAGCAAGAGGATTGGGACCTCACAGATCAAAAATCAAAGGGGCTGATAAGGCTCTATTTAGTAGACTCTGTTCTTCTAAATGTTCATGAAGAAAAAACAACATCTTCTTTGTGGAAAAGACTAGGAGCTATTTATCAGGGAAAGTCCTTGGTGAATAAGTTGTTCTTGAGGAAGAAGTTGTACTCTTTGAAAATGTAAGAAGGAGTGTCTGTTGCTGATCATTTGAATGCTTTCAACATGTTGATTGCTCAGTTAGCATCTATGGGTGTGAAGATTGATGAACAAGATCCTTGTATGCTATTGTTATGTTCTTTTCCAAATTCTTGGGATCACTTGGTGATGGCTATTGGGAGTACTACTTCCTCTTTTAAGATGGAAGATATTATTGCTTCTTTGTTATCAAAAGAGATGAGAAGAAAATCTTCTGAGATGGCAAAGGAGGCTATTGTTGTTACAGGAAGATCGAAAGAAAAAGGCAAGAAGGACAAGAAGTCCAAATCCAAATCAGAGGGGAGATCAAAGTCTCCTAGTAAGAAGTCCAAGGTAAAGTGCTGGAATTGTGGGCAATTTGGTCATGTCCAAAAGGATTGCAAAGAGGAGAAAAAGAAGAAGCAGAATTATTCTTCTGGAAATGATTCTTCTCAGAGTGATGCAGACACTTTCATTGCAGCCTTGGCTACACAAGCATCAGATGATGTCTAGCTGATTGATTCTGAAGCATCTTTCCACATGAAATCTCATAGAGATTGGTTCACTAAGTATCAAAAATATGATGGTGGAACGGTGTATTTGGCAAGCGATTCATCTCTCGAAATAGTTGGCAGTGGAAGAGTCATAATTCAGTTCCCTAATGGAAGAGTGAAGGGAATCAATGATGTAATGCATATATCAGGTCTGGCTCAAAATTTACTTTATGTTAGTAAGCTAAATGATGTTGGAGTGCAAGTCACGTTCTCTAGAAATGGTGCAAAATGACTAGAGGCTCAATGGTGCTAGCTAGGGGTGCTTGTATTCGTACCTTGTATAAGCTGGATGCACTTTTTGTGCAGTGCAATAGTGTCTCTGCAAAGTCACAAAAGGCTACTCATGGAGAAAAGGAGAAAAATGTTCCTGATAGTGAAAACTCTATGGAAGTTAAACTTCCAGCAGAAAAGACTATGCTCTGGCATCATAGGCTTGGCCACATTGGAGAAAAAGGTTTAAAAACCTTGAAAAATAAAAACCTGGTTGAAGGGCTTGACAATTGTAACCTCGAATTTGAGTTTTGTGAACATTGTATATATAGTAAACAACACCGTGTTTCATTCTACTCCAGTCCTCACAAATCTTATAGTTTACTTGATTATATACATTCTAATGTTTTTGGTCCAATAAATGTTCCTTCTTTGTCTAAATCAAGATATTATGTATCATTCATTGATGATTATTCAAGAAGGGCATTTGTTTATTTTTTGCAAAGTAAATCAGAAGTGTTCAGTTGTTTTAAGGAATTTAAAAACCTTGTGGAAAATCAGACTGGAAGAAAAATAAAATGTTTAAGAATTGACAATAGCGGTGAGTTTTGTTCTGATGAGTTTGAAAGGTATTGTAAAGATAATGAGATTAAAAGACATAAAACTACACCCTACATTCCACAACAAAATGGAGTTGCTAAAAGGTTCAACAGGACAGTGATGGAAAGAGCACAAAGTATGCTAAGCAGTGCTAGCTTGGAGGAGAAGTTCTGGGCTGAGGCAGTTGCAACAACATGTTATTTAATAAACTGTTCTCCTAATTCTGCTCTTGTTGAGAAAACACCTTTGGAAGCATGGTCTAGAAAGAAACCCTCTCTAAGACACATTTGTGTCTTTGGCTGTGAGGCATATGCTTATGTGTCGAATGAAAAAAGGTCTAAATTGGAAAACAAGGCTGTTAAATGTATTTTTATTGGTTATAGCTAGCATAAAAGGATACAAGCTTTGGAATCCTGATACGGAGAAGGTTCTATACATCAGAAGTGTTATTTTTCGTGAGCTGAAGCCTTCTACTTTGGATCTGCAGTCAGAGACAAAATCCGAAAATAAAAAGGATGTAGTTGAAATTCCTCCAACACTGGATAAAGAGGAATTGAAAATTCAAAATGTACCTAAAACTGAAGAGAGCTCAAGTAGTTTTGAGAGTTTTGAAGAAGAAGATCAACCTCACCTTCCTATGAGGAGGTCAACATGTGAAAGAAAGCAACCTGATAGGTATGGGTTTTCTTTGTTAGATTCTACTTGTGCCTATGCTTTAATTTCTAGCACTGATGAGCCTAGGACTGTGAAAGAGGCATTTAGAATCTCTGATTCAAACTCTTGGTTGGAAGCCATGAATGAAGAAATGGCATCATTACAAAAGAATGACACTTGGATTTTGGTGCCCTTGCCTGATGGCAGAAAAGTTGTTGGCTGCAAATGGGTATTTAAAAATAAAATAGGTCTGGATGGTAGTGTGGAAAAGTATAAGGCGAGGTTGGTTGTGAAGGGATATTCCTAGGTAGAGGGAATTGATTATGGAGAAATATTTTCTCCTGTAGCTAAGCTAACGTCTATCAGATTTCTTGTCACTTGCAGTAGCGTATGACTTAGAGATTGCACGGATGGATGTGAAGACAACATTTCTTCATGGTGACCTTGAAGAAGAAATTTACATGTCCTAGCCTGAGCACTTTGTGGAAAAAGGTAAAGAAAATCTAGTTTGCAAGTTGAAAAAATCTCTGTATGGATTAAAACAATCTCCTAGAATGTGGTACCAGAAGTTTGACACGTTTGTTTTGTCATTGGGATTTGTAAGATCGAAATCTGATCGTGTTTACTACAAAGCTGAAAATGATTGTGTTCTTATTATTGCTCTCTATGTTGATGATATGTTGTTCATAGGCAATAGTAAGTTAATGATTTCTTATCTAAAATCTCAGTTGTCTGCAAAGTTCAAAATGAAAGATCTTGGTGTAGCCAGGTATATTATGGGAATGGAAATAACTAGGGATAGGAAGAGTAGAAAACTTTGGCTCAGTCACAGTAAGTATATTAATACTGTTATGCAAAGATTTTGTATGACTAATTGCAAGCAGCTAGTTCTTCTAGTTTTGCAGGGAACGAAGCTATTTGTTGAAGATTGTCCAAAATCTCCTACTGAGATAGAGGAAATTACCAGAGTTCCTTATGCTAGTGTAGTTGGAAATTTAATGTATGCAATGGTTTGTACAAGGCAAGACATTTCCCAAGTAGTGGGAGTACTTAGTAGTTTTATCAAAAATCCTGGAAGGACACATTCGGATGCTGTGAAAAGAGTGTTTAGATATCTTAAGGGCACTTCAGAATATGTTTTGTGTTACCATGGTAATTTGGTTGAATCACATAGGACTCTCAGCATTCGAGGCTATGTGGATTCTGATTGGGAAGGGGACATTGACAGCAGAAGATCCACCAGTGGATATATTTTCATGATGAATGGTGGTGCAGTTAGTTGGATGAGTAAGCGGCAGGCTATAGTCACTTTGTCCACTACATAGGCAGAATACATGGCAGCAACACATGCCTATAAAGAAGCAATCTGGTTAAAACATTTGTGTTCCAACATTGGGTTTGATGTAGGGAGAATTACAATTTACTGTGACAGTCAAAGTGCTATTTGTTTGGCGAAAAATCCTACTTTCCATGCCAGGACGAAACATATTGATGTGCAATATCATTTTGTACGAGATATGTTGGAGGATGGAAAGGTCTCTTTACAAAAAGTGGATACTCTGGAAAATGTTGCAAATGCATTGACGAAGCCAGTGAGCACAAACAAGTTCAAGTGGTGTGCCAGTTCGATGGGCCTTAGTTCCCATGAATTTCAGTGGTTTTGTTGTGATCTAGAGGTTTCAGTAAGATCTTCGTCAAGTGGGAGATTGTTGGAAAATGTGCCTCAAGCTTACTGACAAGAAACTCCTGAAAGAGAAAAATTAGTGAGACCCTCAGAATGTCTTACCAACTAGTAGCTATGTTCTAAAATTCTGAAGAGCTTAGATCGACATGACTTTGGAACTATCTTGTCGACGAGAGTCATCGGCAAGACATGGCTATCGCTGTGAAATTCCTATCTCTTTCTGTCCGGGTAGACCTCTTGTCGATGGGTTGATTCCTGTTGATCATCGGGGAGACTCTTGGCGATGAGTGGCATCGAGGAGAGGCATGAACTTTCAGAGCGATTCATTCTGACAGTGTTAGTCTTGACAATGGTTCTATGCACAAATGTCATCGAGGTGACATGAAGGATCAATAAGAGTCTAAGCGATAGCAGTGGTCTCGCTGACAGGTATCCCTTCGATGAGAACTCTTGTCGATGGATGTTTCTCTTGCCGATAGGCTGGTGCATTCGGTATGAACTCTTGGCGATAGTGTTTCTCTTGCCAAAAATTTGTGTTCAGTATGAGCTCTAACCGATAGCGATTGTCTTGCCATTAGAGCTACATTTGATGGACATCGGTGTGAAGTCTTAGCGACAATGATGATCTTACCGATAGTTCTACAATGGACATCAGTGATATGTCTTGCCGATGGTGCTGGTCTTGTCGATGGACATATCAGAGTGACATTAACTGTCGATGAAATCTCCTAGACTCTTGTCGATGGACAGTTAGTTTTCTTGTGATATCAGGGAGACTTGATTTGTTATCGGTTTGACTTTTTAGGGTGTTGTCGATACCTTTGGTCTTGCCAATAGCCATATGATTGGGCATTTTGGCATCGGGGAGACACGGTCTAGTGTCTCACTGACATGCGATATAGTTGAACATTTTGACCGAACCTCTGTCCTACGTGGTGTTTTCTAAGCCAATGAGAGAAGCAGAATGTGAACCGTTGGTAGTTGGACTATTGTGACCATTCCTATGTGGAAGATGAACAGATTGTGAGAAAAATGACTGTGCTTTGTAATGGTCGATGATGGTGAACTGTTCGATAGCATAGATTTGCTCGATTGAACATGGATTGATCTGAGTGGGTTCATTTGATGCGTCTGAGAGCATTGTGAGATTAATGTTTTATATAAGATTGATCAATGAATGTTGCTACTGTAAATTGACATCAGAAAGTTAATTTTGATCTCTGTATGTAATTTTCCTTACTATAATACAAAGAGGCTTTTCTTGGTGTGGTGGGTTTTTCTCCCATAAGGGTTTTCCCACATAAATCTAGTGTCCAATTGTGTATGTGTTCATTTCTCTTTTTTGTTATTCTTTTCATGTGTATCTTATTGAACTGTAATTGTAAAATTTAAAGTCATATTTGCATTCTTCCCTAAGGTTTTTGGTGTTATGAGAGTTTGTTCCGCACCTAAGCTTTCCTTACAATATCTTGTGTTTGATGTTCCCTCTCTTTGTACACTTCTTCTATTCGTACCTCTATTCTTCTGTTTTTCGTGCATCATTATCTTTTTCTTTTTTTTTGTTTTGTGTTTTCCTTTTGGGGATGATGAAAAGTGTAGAGATGCCTTATGTCTCTTCCATGTTGACCCAATAGGTTCTTGTCTTTTTTCGCTTTTGTTTTGTGTTTTCCTTTTGGGGATGATTCAAGGCATTGAGACCACAATGTCTCCTTCATGTTGACCCAAAAGATTTTCCTTTGCTTTTCATTTTTGTTTTCCTTTTCGGTTGTGTTTTCCTTTTGGGGATGATGCAAGGTGTTGAGACCACAATGTCTCTTCTATGTTGACCCAAAACAGACCTTTCTTTTTCATTTTTTTTGCTCTCTTTGTGTCATTCTTCCAGTTCTGTTTGCTTTGGGGAATGATGATAGTTCTAAGCTCTTTCATAAAAAAATTGCAGCAATGAACATACAGACCCCAAATCCATAGATCCCTTATGTGTTTTGTGTGCTCTTTTCTAGGGGGCAACTCCATTTCTTTGTTCTTCATTTTCCTTGACATGACATAGCCTAACTTCAAAACATATGACTTGGCATAGGGCTTTCCAAGTTGGCTCTCATGTCTTGTTTTCCTTTTTGCCTTCTCTTTCCTTCTCTACTTTAAAGTAATTGCTCATAGAATGATGTGTAGCAATTCTTTTAAAGTGGGGGCATACATTACCATAATTCATTTGTATTCTTGGTTCCTAGTGTAGCATTTTCATTTATATGATGTGTTTGTAACTTTGTGGATGACATTGGGTGTGATGTCCTTCATAAGTGCAATCTATCTTAGCATATTGCATTCCTCCTGGTGGCCTGATGCAATGCACTGCATCTCCTAAGTTGTGAATATACTATTCTTTGATAGGTCCTCTCTTGGAGACATTACGCACAATGTTCCCTAAGTAACTAACCTTGCATGAACTCAACAAGACTCCTTTGAACATCTCTCGCCTTACATTTTACATTTTACATTTTTGCATTTTTGCCACCTTGCATTTAACGCAACTTGCATGACTATGGTACCTTTTTTCTTTTTGTTCATTCTTTTTTTTTTGGCACCTTTTTAAAGTTATCACGAGGTATAACTTTAATATGGTTGAGCGAAAAGCCCACCTAGCGGCATGACTTTTCCCCATAGCCACCTTTGTATTTGTGAGTGCATACCAATAGCGTATGTATCTTACCTTTTTGGGCTTTCTCACCCTGTGGACAGTCAGAAGTTTCATGGCCCTAGATTGAGTACATTTGGGCCTTCTCACCCGGCGGACCGTCCTAAGTTCTATCACCCAAGAGTGAGTATACATTCTCTTTTTGCCTAGATCTTATCCACAACTAGTTGGATTGACGATCGAAGCTTCATTTTATTCTCAAAACTTGTGGGTTCCTTTGTTCTTATCTTTAGTTTTCCATGGGATCTTCATCCTGGGGGCTTAATCATCCTTCTTGATCATTTTCATTCCATTGTGCTAACATAAGTGCATTTGAACTCTCCTCTCGATGTTCATGGCTACTTTAGTGTGATTTTGAAGCAAGTTCATCCTATCACTAAAGTGGGGGCTAAATGTGTCATAGAAAAATGGCCCCTTGTAATTTTCATGGCCTTTTAGGTCGTGTTTCATGGTATTTGATATATTTTTCTTTCACTTTATGTTGCAACATGGCTTGAACATGCATATTTATGTATTAAAATTCAAATAATGACATCTTGTGAAGGTGTCGTGAAGTGTTGTAAGCCATTTCTACATTCTTCTAGATTATATTCATTACAATTCACTTAAACATCACCTTTTTACACATCATCAAGTCCTATTATGAAGTGTTGTAAAGTCTCGTAACAAGATTTCACACTTTTCTAGGCACAACTTCACTATTTATCCCTTTCTTATGACTTATTTGACCCCTTTATGCCCTCATATGCTTTAATTAAGTGTATTTTTCAATATGATCCCAACAAACAACATTAAATACAACTTAATTCCTGACACATTTTTCTAGGTCCTAGGTGGGACCCATTCACCATGGGTGGCGAATGAGTCCCTCGTGGCCCCAAATTCAAAATATTTTAAATTTTTGTTTGGGTTTTTATTTAAAAATACTTGATGTCGGCCTGTGATGAGGTATGAATGGGAAACTAAGGCACAAGTTTGTATAAATAGGCATTTTCACCTCATTTTACATCTCCTCATTCATTCAAGCATTCATTCACACATCTAAGCATTCAAGCATCTTACAACATCAATTCAAGCACTATTCAAGCACTTTGAAGCATCCATTGACATTACTTCAGATTTTCATTATCAAGGGTTTGACCTAGGTATGCAGATTTAACAAGATTTTTTGTTTTGAAAAGTGGAGAACGATTCAACTAGGTGTTTCAAGTCAACTTATTCCTATATCAAGCTTGGAGAAGGTTTTTTTTCTGTTTCCTGCAGATTAACTTCGACAACCCTACAAGCAGATATTTCTAGATCTGGTGTTGCAAATTTGTCTCCTGATTTTCCATAAATTTTGAAGAGGACTGATTCACCACCAGTGGTGAATAAGTCCCACCTTAGGATTGAAAATATGAGTTTTGTCAGATTCTAGATCCTAACAGACAGAAACTTGTTTCTAACAGTTTTTCACCAGAAGGAGGACTAATTCACAACCCTGGGTGAAGAGTCCCACTGTGAAAAATGAGTGATTTCAACCAATATCCACAACATTCTAGATTCTTTATCCAACCTCCAAGTTCACTCTGTTTCTGCCTATTCCTTTCTATTCTGCATAATTTCTTCATTTAGCTTATTGTTTGCATATCATAGTGTGTTTTCAAACATAGCGTAAATTTCACTTTTGCATTCATTTTCATCCATTTAAATCAGTCAATTGCATCTAGTTTACTTCAATTAGGTTAGAAAACATCACACATAACATTATTTGAATGAACTCTTTGCATTTTTGGGGCCTATCTCTCTCCTTTTAGGTGAAAAACCCTCGAAGAGGTAAAGAAGCAAATAGAAACCCCAAAAATCTACGATTCAATATCAAATCTATAATTTTGAGCATTTGAGAATATCTAGTTGATACTTGTGTAGTGGTTTCTTTGATTTTTATCTTATTCTATTTTAGTGTGGGATTGATCAATAGTTCTTCATCAGTAGATACAAATTCTTCATCTATTTTTTGGAGTTTGGACATTAGTGATTAGGATTTTTGTTCCCAATGGGATTTATCCTTTCCTATTTTTTAAAATGGGTGCATTTAGATCCTATTGCTTCATCTTCACATTTATATTCTTTCATAGTGATAGATTCTATAGATACTCATGAGTCAACTGACAATTTCAACTCGTTCTGCATTCATGTTAACTGCATCTTCTACAGTGGTACCTGGTTCTTTATATCAATGCTTGTCATCATTTCGCATATTTTGGAGTAGAATTTGGATGACTTATCATCATGTTTCATCATTTCTCTACATCATTCTTCACATTTTTCTATAGCATCCCCTTCTTAAGTTAAGATTGGGACTCCTAATATTGTGATATTTGAGCCGATTCTACAGACTTATTCCTTTCAAGAAAGGGAATATATCTTGGATGTATCATTTTCTTCCTAAGGGGAGGAATGTTGTTCAACAATATTGGACCATATTCATATTTTTATGTCAATCATCCACCATCATTGTTGGATATTGTATATTCAGAGGGGTTCACTTGACCTTCTCTGTTCATTCTCTTTTATTGGGGGGAACATTTTTCCTCACATTGGGTTTTATCCTTCACATTTTTCTGAGAGAATTTTTTTGTTTTTCTATCTTTTAGAGAGGAGTTATTTTCCTTTGGGTTTTTTCTTTTTTTCCATTTTTCAGAGATTTATACAGAAGTGTGTATGGAATTTGGACCAACTGCTTGATATACTTTGTATGTTTCTTGACAAGCCTTCTTTTTCCTTTGTGGACATCTTTGATGGATACTTTTCCCTTTTTTATTTTGCCCCATAGTTTCTTTGACTAATGGAGTGTGATAGGTATAATATTTCTTTTTATTTTTTGGAATCCATGTGTATTTGATTTTTTATTATGCTTCTCAGCTTCTTTTGCTTTGATAACCTTCTCTGTGATTTGATACAAATTTTTCTTTTGATGTTGGTCCTAATTTGTGGATGGGGTGATAGGTGGATGAAGATTCATGATGTGGCTGGTTGTAGTATTGGCATCGGTTTCATCATAAGGATTCTTCATGCTCCCTATGTTAACATTTTCTTGAGACATAGTTTCCCATAGTATGGTGGTAGTAGCACCTTCATTCCTTGATTCTGCCTATTTTGAGAAGTCTTGTTCAGTAAGCATTCTCTGACAAATGACTATTATAGATGATGCTATTTCAATTTGTTGCTCTGTTGACTCTGGAATATCCTGTTCTGTCTAACCTGTTTCCTTGAGTGGATAATGTTGGATATCTTCATACATGATGTCCCTAATCTAAATGTGGGATATATCTGATCCTGATGTTGACAACTCAGTTTGACTGTAGGAATCAATAACCTACTCTTTTTGTGTAATAATGCCAGGAGTAAAGGAATCTTATTTTGAATGAAGATCATCTATGTGTCCATCCAAAGAAATAATCTCAAGGTTATATGGAGGTGTATGTGCTATGAGGATGTGATCATCATTTGTGACATCTTGTATAGATAGCAGAGTGTCCATTAGATCATTGTAGTATCTTAGAGATACGAATTCTTGATCTTGATTAATTTTAGAATTTCTTTTGAAATACTTTGGATCGAGTTCTTGACATGGGTCAATTTCAAAGGATGGGTTGCTTATAAAGGGTTCTTGGATATCTTCATTAAGCATGGGAAGTGGCTCAATATCCTCTTGATCTTTGAGTGGACTTGGATCAAATGTTGAGTTGAGGATTTCCTCAATATCTATAACCATGAGGTAAAAGGATGTCAATATGTCTTGGAAAGGACCATTGCTAGACTTTGGTGAAATATGTTGATCATGCTTTGGAATGAATTCTTGAAACATTTCCTCGAACTCACCAGATGATGTAGAGGTATTGGAAAAATGATCATTGCTGGAAGGATCATTGATTATAGGATAAAATAATGTTAACACTCCTTGAAATAGATCATTGTTGGATATTGTTGAGGGGTTTTTATCATGATAAAAAAGTGATTCTTGATGTATGTTGAGTTGATCTTCAGATGAGGTAGAGACATCTTCAAGGTGCTCATTAATGGATAGATCGTGATCATTGTTTTTAACAATTGTGGTGGAGAGATTGTCATTGCTATCACTAGTGGTTGAATCTTCATCGTTGTCCCCAACAGGGTTTTTTTTTTATCAATAAGGTCTTGGATGAGATTTTTGATTTGAATACAATTTGATGTTGTGTGTCTCTTTATCTTGTGAAAATCACAAAGGTGCTTCTCGTTACACCCTGGTGGTTTAACTTGAGGCTCTTGATAATTTTCATAAATGGGGATTTTGATGAGATTTTCTTGTACCAGCTGTTGCATGACTGATTCGATTGGTTCCCCAAGTGGTGTATTTTTGTTTTTTACCTTGTGAGATTTGTACTTTAAATTGACCTTGTGGTGATTTATTTTGGAGATGTGATTATTGATCTTTAAGATGTAGTGATTGGGTTTGTTGTTGATGTTGTTGATCTTGATATCCAACCTCTTGACATTGGAGATATTGTTCTTGATGTGGTTGTGGACACAACTCAATGGTTTGACCAATGGAAGAGTGTATTGATTTTGGGGTGGAGATGTCTCTTGGCACAATGAATCAACTATTTTGGTAAGTGTAGCAATTTGATCTCGCAAAATTTGATCCTGATTTTGATCTTGACACCCTTGATATAGTTGATTTGGTTTTTGTTCAAGCAGATTTGGAATGTATACTTTTGTTTGTATGGGATCATGGACAAATTGATTTTGGACAATGTTTTTATTTGGGATGATGTTTAGATTTGGAATTATAGGTTGAAATTGAATATTATTGTGGTTGGGAATCACATTGCCTTGATTTAGGTAACTTTGTATGGTGTTACCTTGACTTGGATCAATACATGGAGTCGTTAACATATTGTTTGGACTTTGAACAACATTTGTATGATTTGCAAATATATCTATCCCAAAGTTTACCAAGTGTGGATTTGAAATGTTCATGATTGGTAAACTTGTACTTGGTATATTCACATTTGGCATGTATGGATTTGGTGGGATAATGTTTTTTTGTTGAAGACTCATGCATTGATTATTTGGTTGATAGATTTGTAGGTTTGGACATTGATTTAAATCTACCATAGGAAAAGGTGTTCCAAATTTTAGATTGGGAATACTTACATTTATTGTACCATTGAGATTTGTAGGAGATAGTGATCCCATGTATGGATTGTATAAATGTGAGTTTTGATAATCCATTGGTTCCGTAAGGCTTTGATAGTTTGGTTCTCTTGGATTACTCATGATGTATGAATTGATTTTATATTCCATGTTTTTCTTGTGTTTTGACCTTTTTGTAAAAGTGACCCCTAAGGTGTTTTAGGACCAATGCTGAGATGAAGGATGAAATGGGTGAATGATATATGTGTTGAACATTTAGGAACTTTGGATCAATGCTAGACTTTAGGATTTGATTTTTGATTGGATTCCTTTGATTTGATTTGGATAATGGACATATAAACCCCAAGATGTTGGATGTTATCTTGGAATAAATTTTTCCACAAGGATGATAATTCAACTAGATGTATGAGGAAGGATTCATCCACACACACTTAGCCAAACAAGGAGATTTTGATGTTGATTTTAAGGATTTTACCAAAGTATTAGTATGAATGATTTTTATAGTGGTTCAAAAGTTGTTTGTGAGATGGGATTTGATTGATGTTTGAGATGGATGAAATGATTGGTTGTTTTGATCCTAAATGAACCTAAGAGAGACTTGTTTACAAGACAAATGTTTTGAAGAACATGCTTTTCCCTAAGAGTACTTCAAACCAAAAGATCAATGTTTTCTCAAAAGACCATAAGAAAAAAGATAAAAAAGCACATGTGTGAGGTTCAATTGATTTCATCTTGATTATTGAATTGTTTTACCGCATCCAATGTCTTGCTTAAGTTTCAAACTGAATGTCTATGTCTCAATTTATTTTCATCCCACGAGGTCCATTATGTGAAAATCAAGATAATCAAGGCAATAGTTCCCTAATGTTGAATTTAGTAAGAGAAAATTAAGATGTAAATTCAAATACTTAGACACCTCTAATGATGGAATCCCTAGGGAAAGCAATAGCACTTGGACTTTTCAAAGGTATTTGCTCCTCCTAAAGGGTTTGAAATTTTGATGATCTTGTTGAGTGTTTTTTTTCCAATTTTTTAGATCCAAGCAAAGTGTTTTGATTCCAAAATGATGCACAACCCTAGGATAGAAAGAGATGATATTTGTTGAGTTCCCACTTGGATAAATCTAGCTACACCTACTCTTAGCGGATGATTAGAAGTTTGACCACACTGGATCTCCTCCATGGCACACACTTCTCAGGTCAACCAAGCTTCAGTACCCATGAAACTCCCATGGCAAACTTCTCATCTCTACTAAGAGCTGTAAAAACATGGGATGGCTTCAAAATGACCATTCTTGCACCAACAAATAGATAAGGATTTGGGCTTCTAAAAAAATTGGTTTTTTGTTAGGGTGATCAAGGACATGGCACCTTGCAAGAATCCAACAAGCCACTAAAGGCTTTAATCAATCCTACAGGGGCACTTATACTTTTTACGGTAGTACCCTATTCTAAAATACACTGTACGGCTAAGGCCTACATACCACGAGGACTTGACGATTTAGTCTTATCCATTTTTATACCGGCCTGAGGGAAAAACCGGTTGGAGTCACCTTCAAATTGGCTTTAGAAAAGCCCCTCTGAAGGTAAACAAAAGAAAGCAAGCACATTCTTAGTTCGATCGATATTCATTTAGAAACAAAGAGAGAACACACACGATATACTCAACTCACACTCGCAAACTTTGTTCAATTTTAAGAACCCAAATTGAAATGTGGAGGAAATCTTTTATACAACTTAATGTCACCAAGAGGACTTTTGATTCTGAAGATCTTCATGAGGCGCGAGAGAAGCACATACGCCTTTTAAATGATATTACTTTAGATAAGAGATTACAAAACATAAAAGGAACATGTTCATTTTATCCTTCAAAGAAAGAATGGATTCTTTTTTAGCACCAAGATTGAAATGTGAAGATTGCTTGTTCAATTTTAAAACCCCAAAACAAACTTTAATAAGTTCCTAAGGTTCTTTTTAATCCCTTTATAGTTTTTTTATTTTTAAGCCCAAACGAAAATTATTGAGTCCTAAAAAGCTTGAAGATGAAAAATTCCTTAGAAATGGGATTATAATTGCTCCCCAAAGTGTATAAAAACACTTGATACAATAAAATGAAGATGGGTATGTGCAGGATAATGATGGGCCAAAAAGTGGATATATGATGGGTATGTGTAGGGTATGTGGCTAACGACCTTTTCTTTACCCAAAATTGATGAAACAAAAAAGGGTTTTTAAAGGAGATTCTCAGCTTTCCAACAACATAAATTATGCTTTACTTTGAATTTAATAAATAATTATTATTCATTTTCTATTTGAATTATGACTAAAGTCCTGATTGCTAGGCTGATTGAAAAGAATCTATAGCTTTCAAACAGTATCACATTTTTGAATTTGAAACTTGCATCACATTCTATGATTTACATATTATAGGATTTCACAAAGTTTTGACCAAGTTAAGGTGGTTAGACACACGAGTTTTTATATTTTAAAAAATTTGTAATAAAAAATTCATAATTAATTATTTACTTGAAAAAAATATACAAAAAATATGCATCACATCGGGACATGATTCCTCTACTTATATCTAAAATCTTAACAAAAAATATTATAATTTTATTGTGGTTAGGGTGGTCAGATAGACACCTACTTATTTTTTCCTAAAATTTAAGTACTACTACATTGAAATTTCAAATTTTCACCAAATAGATTTTTTTTTTAAATAAACCTAGTAGTTTAGAAACTAAATTCAATTTTCTATAGATCCTATTCTTACACATTTTTAAAATAATATAGATAACTTATTCAAATTTTTTATGTCAAGTTTCCTAACTTTGATTTTTCTAAATTTTTTGCCACTTAAGGGCCTATTTTTTCCATGATGATCTTGCATATACCCAGATGCCATAAGAATCCTTTCTTTCATTTCCTCCTTCCTTTTTGAATCACTCCAACTTACAAAAACTAGTTAAAACTATAAAAATAGGGGCCAAAAACCAATTAGAAGTTAAGGTGATCAAAATGAAAAAGAACACATGTTGAAAAATTTTGAAAAATGCCTTTTACCCCACCCCAACGGTGCAGTCTATGATGGCAACGCAGTCTGGAGGTTGTCAACAGTGCTCTGGTGAGACCAATGGAAGACTGTGGAAAGAATGTGAGTGTGATTGTGGCGTTGTTTTGCAAAGCGGCACAGTTTGGAGTTTGAGTTGGTTGGACCCTCAAGAGAATGACTCAAGTAGTGCAATTTGTAGTTTGAAAGCATCGATAAATAGCATTGTTGGACTCATAGCGGCAAAGTTTGACCTATCAGTAGTGTAGTTTCCTATATAGACACACAAAAACTAAAAAAACAAGCAAAATTTCTCAAAAAATGTGTTAATTTCTTCAAATTCTTCCCTCCTTATAGCTGCAGAATGTGAATGGTGATCCTAGACCTACACAAACACAAAGAACAAATACATTATTAGTCCAATATGCAAGTTAGAAACAACATTCCCCATGAAATTCATTTTCAACATGAAAACAAGAAATAAGTGAAGAACACAAGTTAAAAAGCTATTAAATTATATTTTAATGTCCAAACTCTCAATCCTATGGGGGAATTGGTACCATTTTGATATGGAAAATGGCCCTTTCCCAATTCCTTGCAAGCTTGATGATCAATGGTGAAGATTTGATGCACCTTGATGAAATTTCTCCATAACCTAGCTATGAAATTATGAAAATACATGAAAATGGATGAACTTGATTCAAAACATAAAGATGATAACTTTGCACAAGTTGTGGATGAAAATGTCTAAGATTGTGGATGAACTTGTCAATCTAAAATTAGTAAAAGAGCCTTCTATTTATAGAAGAGAATGATGGAAGAATGAGAAAAAGGGATGAATGTGGGACTAAACATCAACCAATAGAAAAATGCCACTTGTCAACATTCTAGTGGAGAGGAGTGGAGCACATTTTGATGAACGAGAAAATAAATGCTATTAGGTGGATTTCAAATTTGAAGAAGTGACATGTTAGAGGGAGATGAAAGAAGACTTAAATGCCACTTGGATCAAGAAAAAGGACATGTAAGAGGCCTTTAATGCCTTGTTGGATGGAAAATTCCTTTTGGGAGGGAGAATTCAAATTTGAAGAATATTCCCTCTTGATGCCCCTTTTTGAACTAAAAGGAGGAATTTATAAATCAATTAAATTGATTTACTTGTGCAAGTTGCAAAATCTAGATGATTTGATGGATTAGAGTTAGGATTTATCATGATTTGATTAACTTAGATGGAGATTAGTTAATTTGAAACTTTGACTTAGATTTTCTATCTATTTAAATCAAAGTGAGAGGAATTTGAGATATTAGTGATTTAATTAAATAAATTTGATCTATTCAATTAAATGAAGGACTTTAGAAGTTGATTAAATAAAATTTATTTATTTAATTAAAGAGATGACTTTAAGATTTAATTAAATAAAATGATTTATTTAATCAAAGAGGAATATTAGGATTAATTAATTGAAATGATTTATTTAATTAAAAGAAAATAGCGTTTTAATCATATAAAATTGATTTATTTAATTAACAGATGAAATGTGATGAATTTAATCAAAGAAAGATTATTCGATTAAATGGTTAGCAAAGGAGATTATTCAGGATGAATTGGTGTTAGTAATCAAGATCAAGTGTATAGGATCAATCATTATATTTGTTGTGTCTACAAAGATTTATAATTATCAAATACAATATTGATGCATATAGACAACCAATTGTTATCCCTCAACACACATTCTAATTTCTCAAACCACTCCTACAATAGGTATCATTAGATGGACTAAAATATATTACAAAATTATATAGAAATAGATAATAGAATCAATCACATGCAAATTTCTCTACCAAAAAGCATGCCTCCATACAATAAAACATTACTAGCATGCTTTAATCCTTAATATTTTTGCATTCAAAAATATAATCAACAACTTCAACTGTGACTCAAGTATCATATTTTGTATCCCATAGAAACTAATTTATCATGATTCCTACCAAAAATCACTCTATATCTTCCTATAACCAAAACATACCTCCTACCAAAAGATCTTCACCAAAAGTTTGTGAAACCTTCTTTTTTTTTCTCCCATACAATATATGCTTTATTAGAGATTAATCTATTTTATTGGAACCTCATCGCTCCAAGAATACTCGAGTTGAAACCCATCCATTACCACTACCACTTACCTCAAAAAAGGGCCTTATTAGCCCATATTTCATAATGGGCTTTGGTTACAATAATTTGTGTTAGTTTTGAAGTGAAATATATTACTATTTCTAGAATAAGTCTAAATAATATTGAATTGTTGCATTTTGATTGTGCCAAAATAAAGGATTCTTCTTACCATCCACCTAAAAATAAAATTTCACTCTAGATTCTCATTTCCAGCCTAATAATAGTAGTATAAATTGAAAGTAAACAGTAAAACTGTCAATGATGAACATAGATGCTCCTACATCAAATGCACCAGGTAGATAGAAATGTTCCATAAGTTTAAAACTTATGAATATTTGAAAAATTTTGGGATGGAAATTTCATATTTACCTTTGATCTAGATCTAGAGGAGGAGATTCACTACTCCTGAGTCTCTACTACATAGAAGATTCTATAGGGAATGAATTATCCTCAAATACCTCAAAGAATAAGCTCAACTGATAAAGACAGATAAAGGGGAATTTTTCGTAGTGTTATGTTTTATGACTATTTATGGAAAAAGAACTTTGGAAGCAAAGAGAGTAGGCCTCATAAGTCTCAGGAGATAGACTAACTAGCTCCCAGCTAGAGGATGATAGTGTGGGGTGTGGATGTCCCTACGGCGCATTGTGGTCTCATACAAATCAAAGATAGAAAAATTCTACCAAAACACATAGGACCTACTAACAACTTAGGAATTGAATTTTGATAATTTTACTAAATTTTAGCCTAGAAAATTGTCACCCTTGACAATTTCACACTATGTTTTTCTCCCCCTAAATTTTTTATCCTAATTGACCCTTTAATTTCCTAAAATTATGTATTTTGAAGCCCATTTATACCACTTTTCAATAAATTACAAGCATTGAACAAATGCACCCAATTCATGTGTTACCCTCAACACTTAATGTCTTGGAAGCTTGGGCCAGGACCCATACTCCCTTGGGTGTATGGGTCCCCCTTCTTAGCTAGGACTCATTTTTTGCATGTTATTGGTGGCATTTTAACATTCAAATTTCAAATTTCAAGTGTTAGCTTTTGGGATCTATTTTTTGGTAAATTGGATAAATGCCTATAAATACCTAGGTATTACATCATTTGAGATCTATCTAGCTAGACGTAAGCATTAAGAGCATTCAAGAGAAAGTTAAGATCAAAATTTTAGAGAATTATTGTATTAATTCAAGATCCAAGCATCATGTCAAAGTGTATGTGAGTTCATGTTATCATATTATCAACGTTTTGTGAAGGTTAACCCCTTTTGTAGGTCTCCAAAGCATTCAAGAGAATAAATCAAGAAAGATCCAAGACCTTGAGGTGATGTGCATGACTTCATTCCTTCAATAAATCCATTGAAGGGTGGTGAGTTGCAACACTTTGTGATTTCATCATTCCTTCCTTTCAATTGTCCATTTATCATCAACATTTCCATTGTGGAAGTGGAAATACTTACATGGGGTTTAATAGACAAAAGCCTCTAAAATAGCCAAACATTTCCTCTCTTTTTGAATGTGTAGATCTCATGTTGAAGAGAATTGAAGGAAGTTTAAAGAAAAATTATCCATTATTACATTTGAAGCCCTACATCTTGTCAAATCATAGAAACTTTCCTACAGAAGTACTTGACAACATTCTGACAACTTTGCAAGCAGAAGCAGGAGTCTCAGATCTACCACTAAAGGACCTAACAACTTGAGCAGGACCCCCTATGAAGGACTCAAATTCCCCTTGGAAACTATGTCCTTCTACACTAGCTAAAACAAGCTATTTTAGGTAGGTACATATCACTCTACACTATTTGGATCCACCTACAAACTGTTGTTTCAATCTATACATTATCAGGATCTTTCATTTTTCATATTAGGGTACATAGTTGAATTAGGTTAATCATAAAAACTTATTTCCAATCTATTCCCATCTTCAATTAGATGTAGATCCAAGTCTAATTGGCTCATCTTCAGGGTTGTAAGTCAATCTAATCACCTTGTTGATCTACATCTTGATGTAACATGGACAAAGTCCCCTTGCATCCTGGGTTCTTTACATTTAGTACCTAGGATCCCTTTTTCTATGTTTAATTTTGGTGAACCTGATGTCTTACATCATAAACTTTCAAAAATTGAAAGTCTTTCAAACCCTAGATCTAGGTTTTGCATTGTATTGTTTTGCATCTCATTTAGGGTTTTATTTTTGAATCATAAAAGATCATAAAAATTTAAATAAATGCATATAATATTGCATCATAGGTTGTAATAGGATTACTTAAATTAGTCATTCAAATTGCATTCATTATGTCTCAAAAGTCTAAAATTATTCATTGCATTCAAAATTGCATCTTTCATTTAGGTCAAAAAGTGAAAAATTGTATTATTTTGTTTCAAATTATTATTTTACATCTTGAAATTAGTCAACTATTGCATTTTCAACATTTTCATTTATTTTTCAAGAATTTTCAACATTGTTGCACACTTGTATTTTCAATTTCAGAATCATAAATTGACCAAAATTTGGAAAAAAAATCATTGTCAAACCTATTTGCACCTAGAAATAGAACCTATAGGAAATCTAATCAACTTTCATTTTTTTAGTTTTCTAAACCCCTATCTAGGACTCAAACTCCTTTAGGTGTCTCTGTCCTGCTATAGGTGGCTTAGAAAACTTTTGCACAGGTCTTTGTCTCTACATTCTCTGTCTGATTCTACTTGCAATTGTCTGACTTGAAATTCTAGAAAAGTGTTTTTGTATGCCAAAGAAAGTTGTCATTTTCATTCAGTTGTTGCAAATTTATAAAAAATTGTTGCATGATGTATTGAATATTATCATATATGTAGGTGCATTGCATGTATTTTTTGAAACATTGCATAATTTGGATAGACTACTTTCATTTTAGTAAAAATTCAAAACCCTAGTTTGTTATAACACATTTCACAATTTGAAAACTTTCAAAAACAACAACAGAATTAATTTTCAATTTTGGTTTGTAAGCTACCACATAGTTCTTGTCACTAGGGCCTCTAAAATTGAAATATCAAAAAAATCCCTAACAAGACCCAAATGCCCTAGGGTGTCCTAGTCCTTCAAAACATGTCTAAGATCTCTAGAATAGGTTAATACCTATTATCAATTTCAATACCTAGAACCTGGTTTCCAGATTTGTGCTTGCATCAAGTCTATTAGTTTGTTTTCAGTTTCAATTTTCCTTAGCATGCATAAACCTATATTGCACTTGAAATTTAATGATTAATTTTAGGGAAAGAATAGCAATCTAATCAAGTTAGATCTCTTTCCACAAGTGTATTCTATCTTTACCAAGCCCTTTAGTTGTGATGACTTTGGCATGCTAGAAGATGCCCTTGGGGACTTCATCTCACGTAGATCATTTGCTAGAGCTTCCAAAATTTCAACAAATACAATCATTGATACTCATGATAGCTATTCCCATAATATCCCTCCTAATTGTGAGAGTATCTTAACACAAGAAAATGAAATCATTGACACATTTCTTAATATCACTTTACTAATCTTCATTCACCTCCCAACATCTTCCCTACTTGTGATAACACTTTGGTCCAAGAGGTTGAAATCATGGACAATCATAGTTTTTCTTCTCTCGATAGCTCACCCACTTGTGAATAAGGTACGATGGTGTTAGAGGATCCAATCATTGAGTTTCATGAGAATATTGTTTGTTTCTCTCCCAATACCTCTCCTACATGGGAAGATATTGTGGCACAGGAGAATGAAATCATTGGTACATTTATTTTCAAAGATAGTTAGAGGGATGGTATAGATGAAGATGCTAAGTTGGAATTAGATCCCCCCTCAATAGAAGGTCATCAACAAGTAGATAACTCAATTGAGATTATGAATTCACAAGTAACAATTGGTTCACCTTCCATCATAGTACCACCTCAAAACAAACCAAAACCTCCAAGTCATATGTTAAAATTTGCAAGGCAACTCATTAGTAAGCATGTGTCATAGAAACCAAGTTATCACACAATTTCTCCAACATATAACATTCCTCTTGGTGTAGTGGTAAAGAGTATGATCTTGTTGAGAAACTTTGTTGTATTCTAGAAAACATCCCCCTTTGGGATTTTATTAAAACATCACCTACATACAATAGAATGCTCTAAGAGATTTTTTAGAAGGCTAATATCTAATCTTCTATTAAACAAAATGATGTAGCCACCTCATTTGAATGTATGCAAGTGATAAAGTTAGATATTACATTCCATCAACATGAATTACCCTTGCTTGAGATCCAAAATAAACATGAGTCCTTAATGATAAAGGTGATCATTAAGGAAACTAAAGTTAGTCGTACTCTCATAGACAATGGAGTGGGTCTTAATGTTTGTAGCATTGACCTCCTAGATAAAATTGGTGTGTACAAGAATCTTATAGAACTCAATGATATTAATATATGTATCTTTGACAATTTTAACATGAGCAACCATTAGGAATGATCACATTACCCATTGAGGTTGGACCCGTGGTTTTTCTTACTCTTGTTCATATCATGCCAAGACCTCTTTCATACAACCTTCTTCTAGGTAGACCATGGATTCATGCTATGAAGGGAGTCTTGTCTACTCTTCATTGTGAGATGAAGTATGAATATAATAACAAGATATACATGGTTAAATTGGATGAATAGAGTTATAAGTTACAAGCCAAATCCAAACGTAATACTTCCAACTCTCTTAATACATTGATTCCAAATTCAAAGGTAGAACATTCACAATAATCCTAATTGTCTTTCACCTATAGCAAAACTCTTAAACGATGATTAGGGTTCATTAGATTTTACACCCTCCTTTATGTGAGAGTATAAAATCTCACAATTTAAACCAAAACAATCTTTTGTTTCATTTGATCAACTGGATTCTACATCAATAACATCACCCTATGGCAATGATGGGGGCTCTTCAAATCTCATCCCTCATGAGATGAAGATGCATAAATATTAAAACTTTAAAATGATTTGCATGCTCGTGAAGAATCCAATCATTCTTAGAATAATAAAATCTCTTCATCTGAGTTGGAAACATGTTAAGGTCTTGGATACAAAATTCTTTCTAAACATGAATGTAATGAAAAAATAGAACAAAATAATAGGAATCAAGTGAATTTTATACTATACTTTTCCAAGCAGGGTTCCAACCTTCATATCCATCTTCATCTAATGCTTTATCATCTATTATATGTATGACATCTTGTGATAAGAAATGAATCTTTTCTTCACAAGAGAAAGAAATATCCCCTACTATTGCTCAAGAGAATATCTTGTTGAGGCTTCTCGAAGCCTGTCTGATTACTCTTCCTCCAATAACATGAAATAAATTATATAACAAATACTCATTTTGTGCATATCATTGAGTGCATGGTCATTCTACCAATGATTGTTAGGCCTTGAGTAATAAAATACAACATCTCAACTATTGTGGTGCTCTTCCATGTGTTGATTCACCTAATTCATCCAATCAATAATGATCTTCATCCTGTCATGTTTCTCATCACTATGTGGCATTGGTAGCTTTATATGTTTTTCTCATTTCCATTCATAGTGGTACAATCTTGAGAGCAACCATAATCTTAATAGAAGCAACATGATGGCCATTGGTGTGGTTTTCCTTGTCTCTATGCTTGGGGGGAAAGGATAACTTATTTTCGAGAGGCATGCATTCTTTTCAAGGATCATATCTTCCCCTCTTTCTCCTTAAAATACCAACATAGCAAGTATGTTAACATTTTAAGGGAGAGCATATATTACCCCTTATCCATTTTATCCTATGATGTTTGGCCTATTGATATTAACCCTTTGGTGACCTGGTGTTTTTTATAATGCCCCCTGAGATGTGTTTACCAATTCATCCCCCAAGACATTAAACTTTGTACTAAAATCATCTTCCAACATAGGCATAGGTGGCGACAAGGGTGGATCATGCAAATGAACAAGGAGAACCATCATAGCCTGTACAACCACTTTCACTTTCTCTAACAAATCATCATCAAACTCAGTTGTATACCTTCTCAAAACATTAAGCATGATAGTGGAACTTTGCTAAGAAAGATACTTGTTTATGGAAAAAAAAAAAAAGCTTTATAAATGTTGTGCAATTCAACAAGAAATGCCTTGGAAATAAACCACCTATATAACTCTGACCCTTCCACATATCATACTTCTAACAAGCCTTAGCAAGAACATTATTTGGCAGAAACTCAACATTGACAACTTTAACAACAACCAATTCTAGCATACGAACATCTTGAAGTAAATCCAACAAATTTGAAAGGAAGAGAGAAAGAAATTGAGAAGGATAAATTACCCTTTTCATCTCAGGTTCTAGAACTGCTTTCCCTATAATCCGCTTAATATACTTAATGAAGGTTGAACGGTGACCCTTGAAAACCAGAAGAAGTTCATCATCACCAATCGCTTCTTCTATTTGCACCCCTTGAGGTGAGTTTTGTTGCACCCCCTGAGATGAGTTTTTACAAGATAGTTCATGGATTCAACATAATAAAGCTTTTTGGATCATGAACTTGAGCACCCATTTTTAACATGGCCACCTAGCATACCACAACTTGCTTTCCAATGGAGCCATGTATTTCATAAGTGATTTTACATCCTTGTGAGAGCATCATTTTGTTATACAGCACATTTGATGGATGACGTTTGGTATTTGAGACAATTTAAGACTAAGGTCTCTTTACCTTACTAACTCAAATGTTTTAGTACTAACCTTATGTTTTTTTTTGTGTCTTCTTCATGTTTACATCATGTTTGTTTACATTCCATCATAATCTTTATGTTTCATCATGCTATGTGTTTTCATCATGTATGCTTCGTGTTTTTTGACATGTATGTTTGTGTATGTTTTCTTGTTGCATATCATACATGCATGCGTGTTCCTTTGTGCTTACATGTTTTTCCATGGGATCTTGGATCCTAGGGGCTTGATCCCTCCCCTAGATCCTTTGTCATCCTATCTCTTCAATATTTGGACAATTTGACCCCTCTTGACATATTTTTCTACTTTAGTGTGACTATGAGCATAAGTTCATACTCTCACTAAAGTGGGGCCTAAATGTAGTGTATAAAATTGTTAACCTTGAAAATTTCACACTATTTTTTTCTCCCCCTAAATTTTTGAGCCTAATTGACCCCATAATTTCCTAAAATTATATATTTTGGAGCCCATTTGTACCACTTTTCAATAAATTACAAGCATTGAATAAATGCACCTAGTTCATGTGTTACCCTTGATACTTAATGTCCTAAAAGTTTGGGCCAAGACCCATACACCCAAGGGTGTATGGGTCCCCCTTCTTAGCCAAGACCCATTTATTTGCATGTTGTTAGCTGCATTTTAACATTCAAAATTTAAATTTCAAGTGTCAACTTTCGGGATATAATTTTTGAGAAATTGGATAAATACCTATAAATGCCTAGAAATTGCATCATTTAAGATATATCTAGATAGAGGTGAACATTAAGAGCATTCAAGAGCGATTCAAGAGAAACATTTCAGATATTTATTGCAGAAATTCAAGATCCACGCATCATGTCAAAGTGTATGTGAGTTCATGTTATCATATTTATCATTTTTTTGTGAAGGCTAACCCCTTTTGTAGGTCTCCAAAGAATTCAAGAAAATCAAGAAAGTAAGATCCAAGATGTTGAGGTGATGTGCATGACTCCAGTTTTCCAAGGAAGCCATTGAAGGGTGGTGAGTTGTAGTAGTTTTTGATTTCATCATTCCTTCCTTTCAATTATCCATTTGTTATCAACTTTGGCATTATGGAAGTGGAAACACTTACACAGGTTTTGATTGAGGTAAGCCCCTAAAAGGGCCCAATATTTCATCTCTTTGTGAATGTGAAGATCTCATGTTGGAGAGGATTGAAGGAAGTATGAAGAAAAATTATCCATTGTTAAATTTGAAGCCCTACATCTTGTCAAATCATAAAAACTCACTTACAAAATTATCTGACGGCGTTCTGACAACTTTATAAGTGGAAACAGGAGTCTCAGATCTACCACCAGAGGAACCCAAAAGTTAAGCAGGACCCCCTATCAGGGACTCAGACACCCCTTGGAAACTATGTCCTATAGTATCTAAAACAAGCTTTTCTAGGTAGGTACATAGCACTCTACACTTTTCAATTCCACTTACAAATTGTTGTTTCATTCCGTGCATTATCAGGATCTTGCATTTTTCATATTAGGGTACATATTTGAATTAGGTTAATCATAGTAAATCATTTCCAATCCATTCCCATCTTCAATTAGATGTAGATCCAAGTTTGATTGGCTTTCCTTTAGGGTTACAAGTCAATCTAATCACCTTGTTGATCTGTACATCTTAATGTAACTTGGAAAAATGCCCCTTGCATCCTAGGTTCTTTGCACTTATGAGGTCTAGGATCCCTTTTCTATGTTTCATAAACTAATAGAAAGCAAGAAATAAATAAAATTACAACGATAAGAATAATGGATATGCAAGTAAACAAACTATTGAAGTAAAATAATGAGAGATAAAAGAAAGAAGCAAACTTACGAAAGGTCCAATGCTATCAAGCCTCCCACAAAGCTCCACATGAACAACCTGTACACACAAAAATGATGAAAATTTTTGGGGTTGTCTCAAGGCTTGCCTTAGTAAAACCCCCAATTTGGTGTTTCCACCTCCACGAATAGCCAAAGAGACAACAAGATAAAGGAATAGATGATAGATAATATAGAATGACAAGATAAAGAAAGAGAGTATACAAGATATCAATATGCTACTTAAATAAATGTGATAATGCCAATAAGTGTTTACCCCCCCTTCAACAAGATTGAGAATCCAAAAGAGAGTGCATCACTTGAGAGAGCTTGAGACAAAGACATAGGAGCCACAAATGTGCAAGAAGCTTGAACAAAACGGTGTAGAAGAGCTTGAAGAATGAAAGTGCAAGGAGAATGGAGGATTGAAATTGAAAAAATGAGAGTGATAGAGTGAATAAATAAAATGATATGAGTTTGAATGAAGAAAATGCATTCAAGAGGGTCATTTTTTAGTGCACTTCTGACTGTAGAGGTGTTACACTTCACAGGTAGGAAAAATTATAATGTCCTAATGGCCACAAGGTTAGGAATCTTGTCAAGGTGTTCGTGGGGAATGCAAACGTCTGTGCATCGCAGAAGTGTCACTGACAAAAAATCCTTCAATGACTGAAAGCGACGGGGTCAAAGACAAAAATGAAGGGGAGGAAAAAGGGGATTTGCATTATTGTCTTTATTAGGCTAAAGTGAAGGTTATGTAATGTGAAATTGCATTGGGGGGGAAATTTTATGACATTACACTAGATAATCTCTTTATCCTTCTTAATTTTCTTCATTATTCAGTATTTCTTATTATCACATCCCCTGCCAATGACATCCAAGCTAGATAGAGTATATGAGGAAAATGAATTAAAAATAAATAAATAATAAAATAAATTAAAATCATTGTTGGAGAAAACAATTGGCCAATGAAGGAAGGCATTAATGAAGGGGACAAACTCTATTAAATAGGTGAGGGTGTAAAATGTGAGAAGGAGGCGTGAGACAAGATGAGGACGTATGTGCCATTAACAAGGCATGGCATCCCTTCTAGAAGTGAAGACTACAAGGCATGAGAAATGACACATAATTCAATTATTTAACCCTCCTCCCATAACCTCAATAAAAACACATTCAGGGGAACAGTTAGATGGGGAATGGTGTGCATTTACAATGGGTATGGCGTCCCTACCAAGAGCAGTCCAAAAATTGCAAGATGAAGGTCGGTTTGGTATGCCAAAATACCTCAGTCTTCCATTAACAACCTCATTAAAGAGACATTTTGAGAAAAAATGGAAGAAATAAAAAAGGCACAAAAATCATGCAAGGGAGAGAATACAAAGAGAATTCTTCATAATGCAAGCTTAGTCCTCAAGAGAAAGGATGAGAGAATATAGAGGAAGGGTGCGGGGAGTGAGAAGAAGAAAGAGTCATGTGGAAGGAAGGGAAGTCCAAAAGAATCACAAGAGAGTAGATATCATAGGAGAAAGGATGAGAAAATCATGTGGAACGGGGTCAATGTGATTTCCCTAGCAGACATTTCATAGACTTGTATGAGACCATGGAAAAGGGGTGAAGGTGAGATGATATCTATTAAAATAAAGGCATTCTTATTGAATACCATGATCATAGGTTATGCACATAATCGATTTGTTGAAAAGGCTTTAGAAACTTTCAAGAAAATGTAATTAGTGAGTGTAAAGCCACATTCTGTCACTATTGCCAGCATCCTCCTTATCTATGCTAAAGGATAGGTTATCTTTTTCTCTCACTAATGGTGCTTAAATTAGAGGAATAGATAGCAGTGGTAACTACCAAAGTATTTGATATGCCTCGAGCATCTACTTAGCTGGAGGTCAAATAGTTTGGATCAAATTGATACCTCCCATGAGGAAACGACTATCCAGTGTAAGGCCCCACCTTTTTGTTCAATAGTTTTGCAAAAAAATTCATTTGGTGGTCATATTTGGTTGTGCCTATAGCTATGTGCATCTTACTCCCTAGTTTTGACTAGCAATATTGTCATAGTACATTATAAATGAATTGTCAAAGGATCGAGTTGTGATTTGACTTGATGATACTTTCAATTGTTCAATGTTAAGAGGGAATTATTTAGACTATTAATGGAATTTCTTTTGTATAACAATGTTGGTTATCGAAATGATCCACCTTTGACATACTTGGTGATTAGCTAGCAGTGCTAGTTATTTTGGTTCTATAAAGAAGCTAATGAATTCTACTTCCTATGAATACAAATGTGTGGCACCCTAGTCGGTAGATTAAAACAATAAATTTTTCATTTATACATTTTCATAAATCCTCTTAAGGGTTGACATGCATCTTTATAAGTTGCTTTTCTAGATTATGCTTACTATTGTAAATGATATGTTGAGTGTGTATACTAATGAATATGGGTAAGTGTGTAGGAGAATTTCAATGTGATACAAATGCATGTTGCTTAGCCTTGCAATATTGTCGTGCAAGTGTGTTAGGCAAGTGCTTTTCTTACCTAGTTATATTTTATTATTGCAGAGCTATAGATGTTAGTAATAGAAACAAAGTGTTATTTTCAATAAGTCGTAATCTATATTATAGATTAATATTTACTAATTGAATAATGTTTGAGGAATCCAATAAATTTATTAATAATTTATTTGTTTTGGTTAGCCTTTCACATAACTTGTAATATAAAATTGATTTATGAATTGTATAATGGGTATTATTTTTGTTTACAAGACAAAACAATTAGGATCCAATATTCACTCTTAACTTGAGTTATTTTGTTATATTTGGAAAATAAATGAAATGCTTATAATTCAACAACAAATAATAATATGATTAGATAAATGCAACTAATTGTTATAAATCAAAGATTAACAATAAATTAAAATAAATTTGACAACTAAATAAGAGGTAAAGGGTTTAGTTTTATGATTAATGGTGGTTAAGAGATGTCACTTCTATTCTTAATATGTTTTTGTATTGTGCTAAAAATGTTTAGCTAAATTTGACAAATAATTCCATAATGAAATTAAATTTACAAATAAAAATAAATAAATAACTTTTGGGTTGATGTTTCCTCAAGATTCTTATGAATAATCTCCATTTGAGAATGATGAATGAGAAATACATATATTTAATTATTGATAGTATTAATACATAGTTAAAATAATTAGAAAATAATAATAATATGTCCTCCAATTATATACATAATTATTACTATACAAATAATGATAGTAAGTCAAGAGAAAAATGCTTAAGTTATTGTTTTAAGTGTAAATACTAAGTAGTAATAAAGAGTTTCAGAATATAAGAATAATTATATAAAATTAATGCAAACAATAATATATTTAATATTATTAATTTGTATAATTAAATATGTATATATATAAAATTTAATAATATTCAAAATAATAAATGAAATTTATAAAAGCATTTAAAAAATTACACTTATCTATTTTGCATTAATTTCCTCAATAAACTCAGTTCTTATTTATTCAACATGTGGATGCATACACTTAAATTGTGTCCTATTTAATAATAATGACTTTTGTTTCCCAAGTTTTACAAACAGTTATCGATCGACTTCTTGTTTTGTAACCATTATAGCCTTAGGGCCACGTGTCTTTCAAGCAATCTGTCAAACACTTCTCGTGTCTTGCATGTGCTTCTACAGTCTGCACACATGTCTTCTGGCATGGAAATTGACTTTGCACCTGCCAGTTTCATTTGCTTGGAGGTTTCTAAAGGCTTTTCATCAAAAGAAATCCAGGGGCGCATACCCTGCAATCTTGGCATTCCATGAGATCATATTTCTTAGAGACATTCTGCCAAACAGTACACGTGCCTTGTCCTTGCTTCCACTTTTTGCAAACGTGTCTACCAGGCCTCCCCACATCTCTTTCAGGCATTCTGCCAAACACTTGAAGAGCCTTGTCTATGTTGGAAAATGGGGGGAAAATAATTCAGCTGGCTGCCCTGCTAAAATTAGGCATAAAGTTCGAAGAGGTGTTCCAGGCATGAACTATTGTTGTGCCATTAGTTTCACAATGTCAACATAAAATTACTGACCAAGCTGCCAAGCAAGCACAAGAGCAGAACCCCATAAGTGACCTTGATGTGCAAGCAGAAGGGCCTCCTTCCTTTTCCCAACAGTCTATGCACCACATTTTACATACATATCAAAACAGGGGAGGATGCTGGCAAGGGCTATGGTATCAGCAAGCAGATGCAACCGTCCTCCAAACTCTTCCTCCCTGGTACTGACCCTTCACTTCCCCAATCTGGCGAGCTGCAGCTTGTAAATAAGGTTTCTACAATGGTTTAGAGTGTGTTTGTTAAAATTAAAATTACTGCCAAGATCCTAATAATGCGCACATTTAGGTTTTAACATTGCAGCATCCTTTACCCTACGTAGTTAAATAAATCAGCAATAAGTAAACGTCTTGAATCTGTAAAATGCCTTGTCACCTTCATCTGTCAATTGCTTCTGCTTGAAATATTCTGAAGCCTTTTCAACTAAACCATTTTGTGTATTTCCTGTGATCACGGTATTTCATGGGATCACATTTCCTTTAGGCATTCTTTCTCTGAAACAGTTCACTTACCTTGACTATGCTTTGATTTGCTAAGCCAATCTCAGTTCGAGTGATGCTGCTATATTTTAGCTGATAGGCTATATATAGTGTTAGCTTTCAGCCGGATAGTTGTCTCACGCCGGAAAGCTGTCTGACACCGGATTTTTTTTTACATCGGTATTCAGGTTATCTCTTCTGCAACCATTCAATGCAGGGTTCGGTTAAAAATGCATTGTTACGCCGAGAAGGCGTTCTATACAATGCCATTTTTTACGTGTGTATAAAAACGGAATAAATAACTGCTTTTTTAACATTGTTCGGTGGAAGTTAATAAATGTTTGTATGCATTGCTGAGTGGAGGATGTGAGTGGAGGATGTTTGACGGAATAAATAATTGTTTTCTCAGGAATCCGCCACGTAGTTGCAACGTGCTGAGTAAAACCAACACGTTTCCTTCTTTCATCAAACCCTAGACGAGCGGCAGGCATGTCTTCAGGCGAAAACAATCACAGTAAGGAAGTTGCAACTACAACGTCTGATAAATACCTTCATTCTTTATGCTTTGATGGATGTCCATGCACTGTTCCAAAGCTCCCGTTCTGGTGCAAAGAGAGAGGATGCTGATAAAGGCTGTGGAAGATGGCGTTACACCTGCACAACTCAAATTTGTGCTAAATTTTGTGGTAAGTTATTGAATACGTATGCAGCTGTATGTTTTTTTTTTCTTCTTGTGTATTATTTCATTATAAAACAATTATGTTTCCTTTGATAAATGAAAGTACGGGTTCTCCGATTTTATTATGGCTGTTACCCCCAATATTCGGTGGAATATTCATACCTTTTGTTGTCCTACCATGGATTCGCCCTGTCACTGGATCAACCTTGCCAAAAAATTTAGACCTGGGAGGCGTTTGATATGACTTTGATACAATTGGGTGGTGAGATAAAATTAAGGCTCTTAGAAGTGAAGCTTTCCTTTTTTATTTTATTCTTTAAGGTTTTTTTTTCTCTTGGGGAATATCCATTTGGAAAATTTACATATTAATTAACTTATTTTTGTAACTTAGATTTACCTGCCTATACGGAATTATATGTATCCATGAAAACAATTTTTGTAATTTAGATTTACTTGCCTATACGGAATTATATATAACCATGAAAACAATTTTTGAGTTAGTTAATATTTGGCTGCAAAGAAATGACAGTTAGAATTGAAACCCAAAATTCTCAATTTTTTTAGAAAAGGGACAATATGACCTGGTTTTTAGGCTTTCATTATTTTCCTCAAATGGTTGTATGCGTTCATTTATCTAGGGGATACCATCGGTGTAAATGATGTTAGAGGACAACAGAGTATTTGTATTATTGCACGTAACTCTTTTTAGGCTTGCCTGTGATGTCACATCTCTTTGACTTTAGTCACAGGTGGTGACCTGAAGACCTGTATGTCTTCCATTTCCTGAAGTTGTGCAGGCAGATATCTACCGGTTTTAGATTTCCTTTGTTTTCCTGGAATTTTTGTTTGCAATCAATTATCTTGGGGATACCATGGGTGCAAATGATGCCAGAGGACAACAGAATCTGTGTATTATTGCAGGCAACTCTTTGCAGCCTTGGTTGTAATGCCAAATTTCTTGGAGTTTAGTCACAGGTGGCATGGAACACTTGTATGCCATTTTCCTAAAGTTGTTACAGGGGCAGATGAATATTAATGAAACTGTGATTTCTGTTTTTTGAGTGACAGGTTACTTGAGAAAAAAGTTGAGATTTTATGCTTTGACTTCTTGAGATTTTGGTGAGAATATGCAATGATTTTTTTGTCCTTTAATGTCAAAAACTGTTTTATAAGATGTATTTGTAGAGGAAGTGGGAAGAAATGCCTTAGGGTGAGAAGAATATTAGTGTATTTTAATCATAGGTTATTGCACGTGCTACAAAATTATCAATATGTCGAACTACAATATGGCATGCATACCTAGGCCATAAAAATACTCCTAGGAGAGGTATTCCGATGTCTTAGCAGATCTGGGACCATTCTATGGTCTGTCAATCCATCGGGAGTAACAATTGTGTCCAACAACAATGCATATGACGTCTTTGCTGGCTTTTAATGCAATTTATGTTTTCTACTTTTATAGATGGGAGTTACTATGTTTGGGAATGAAATCTGAAAATTATACAATAAGTGATACATTAGAAGTATAGGGAGTCATCAGAAGGCCAGGAGGTGGTGCTGATTACTATTTTAGGACAATGATTTCTTTTCAGTGATCTTCATACAATTGTGTATGGTAATGGGTGAAATAAATATAGAGTTTTAGTGGTTGCATCTCAAAGTCATTAATTCTTTTTATCTTTCTTGGCTTGAAAATATTTAGTCCTTGTAATTCAGCTGGTTTCCACTGTCATAGTGATAATGGAAGTACTCTTTGATATTTTATCCCATGGTGAATCAGTTTATACTTTAAGTGCTATTTGATAGCAATCCACACATCTTTTTTCTATCATTTTGAGATAGATTAAGAAGTATGATCTGAAATGTTGGTGCAACCAAACAAAAACAAGTATTTCTAGAAGCAATTCACTCACATTCATTGACTGAAAACCATATGTTTATTAGATTAGGTTATTAATGATTCATAATCCAGTTTATATTAAAGCTCTTCTTTTACTCTCTTTCAGCATATTTATACGGTTTTACACTTGTAGTTTTGAAGAGGACGAGTTACGATGTACTCACATACTACAGTTGTAGTTTTGAAGAGGATGAGTTACGATGTACTCACATATTATAGTTGTAGTTTTGAAGAAGAGGATAAGGTACAACGTGCTCACATATTACAGTTGGTCGTTTTGAAGAGGATGAGGTACAAAGTAACATATAAAAGGGATATAAATTCTGAACTAATAAAAAAATGCCTTGGGAAAGGACAAAAATGGAGTGCAACACTCAAAAGAATGTCAAACTAATAATTAAACATGTAAGCCTCTATCATGGAGTGCAACTAATAATTAAAGATGTAAGCCTCTATCATGTTAGTGAGTACTTCCCTTTTTGGGGTTGTAGACATGTACAACCATATACATAGTAGTACATTTGAGAGTTTTTGTATTGTGCAATGTAAATGCGGATTCAAAGAAGGTAAATGGGCTTGTTTTTCATGGTTTTCCATTTTATGTCCATTGTCAATTCTTAGATTAGGTTTCTGTGTATGTACAGTTCAAACATCACTATTTTTAAACAGAAACATATCTCAAACTCGAGAAAGTAAGTTAAAAAAGTGAGATTTTAAAGTGGCCACAAGCTGTTTCAAATCTGCATATAAGATTTAGTGTCCAACATTTCAAATCTCTCTGCATGCAAATCTAAGGGCCCCTATCATAGTGATAGAATGCTCGACCATTAACAAAGCATTCCACAAGTGTTAAAAAACACACTTTAGTAGTGACTTCAGGAAGCCTTCCACTAGAGAGATCAGAAACATTGGGCATTCAATTTAATATGCAATTGCTTCTAGATCCAAAATCTTGCACTCTACATTTGACATGCAGTTGCAACTAGATCCACAATAGAGATCCAAATGTTGTACATACCTTAAGCATGCTTTATGTGCAAGTCTATATATTTGGAGCACTCGCTTTCATTGTACAATGTAATTTAATTTATTCTAGCACGTGCTCTGAGCATTATGATTTTTTTTGTCTGCATTCACTTCGTTTTATGTATATTGTGTGCAAATCATTTTCTTTGTACTCTTTTCCTTTTGCTACTATTTGCTCTTTATCTTAGAAAACATTGACAAAAGTTGGATTTTATATTTTCTTATTTCGGAATCTGCATCTGGCAGATCATTTTATGTTGTGTTTTATTTCATTTTAAAACAATAGTGCTTTTATCTATTAAATGAATGGTCTGTGTTTGAAAAATAAAGGCATTTTTTTATTTACATTTACTCAAAACTGAGGCACACTTCATTAGATAAATATATGTATGCTGGGGTAACAGACCAAAGTTAATTTGTTTGTTTGTGTCTGTGATGCAGGTTGTTTTTAATAGGTCTTGATAAGTATGGCAGAGGTGATTGGAGAAGTATTTCAAGAAACTTTATAATCTCAATAACACCAACTCAAGTAGCAAGCCATGCCCTTCAGCATTCATGATATAACAAGTGTAGGTGATGGAGATTTGAAGCAATCTCCTCTGCAGCAAGCTTCTGCTATTACAAATTATTCAATTTCTGTTGCTGTTAGTCATTCTCCAGGTTTTGTGTTGCCAGAAAGCTTCAACAATCTCTCTGCATTGAAAATGCTGAATTTAAAGGGAAGTGGATTAGAATGCCTTCCAAATAGCTTCGGCTTGCTTAGTTGTTTGGAAGAGCTAGATATACACAGATCTGAATGTTTAGAAAGCCTTCCACAGTCATTCATTTAGTTGAGTCATCTGAAGATGTTGGATATATCATTCTCCTCAAGAATCTCAAGACTTCCTGATGCATTCAGTCAGCTCAAGTCTCTCACATATCTGATTTCAGGCAGCTGTGGATAGTTGAAGACATAAGAGGATAGTCCAAGTATAAATGTGTGAGAATGATAGTGGCTATTATATGCAAAGAACAATCGTTCCAAGGACAGTGAACAATAAAAGTTGCTCTGTTACTCTTTGAAGAGTGCAAACCTCACTTGATGACTATAGACATTCATGGCTTGGTATGATAGGAAATTAGTACTATTCCATAGGGGTCAATTTCCATGCTCCCAAATCTTATGACTATTTTCTGTTTTGTGAAGCACACAGATAGCAAAACTGCAGAAATTTATTGTGTACAAATAGATACTCTGACTAAATATAATAATTTTAGTTCAGGGAATATCCAAAGTGTTAAAATTGGTGCAGTTAAGATAATGTCTCCCGAAGAGAGAATCATACCCAAAAATTGGGTCAATAATGTTCAGGAAATTAAAATTGGGTCAATAATGTTCAGGAAATTATATAATACTATCGGCGTATTCCTTGCAGCTCCCCCGGCTGCAAGTGCTAGTATAAATCATTTTGATTTAACACTTATAATATGACAATCAACATTTTACTAGCAGCTATCAATTGTGTGCCCAACTCTATATTTAATTTTGTATATTTTGTGCAGCAAGGTTTGGTTGGGATAGCATTAGATGAGTCATAACTTGATAAAAAGAGTGACTTGGATTCAATGGCTAATTTTGTTATTGGTAACCCAAATGAGGCAAAGCTGTACTTTAGTACTTTATATTTTAATTATCAATAATCTTATTTCTATGCCTATTGTTGAGCTTTTGACCATTTATAATTTTGTAGTTGGGGACCTTTTGGTGTAATGAAATCAATGAAATCTCTATTTTTATTGCTGCTATACCTGAGACAATAAACATTGATCATTGAATATCAAATTTGATACATTATATGAATATGAATTTTGATGTATGGTTAAACTTAAAAAAAAAAATGAGTCCCTTCATATATATGTGTGTGTACTATCATCCCCTGTCTTCTCCACAAACGACACCTTAGACTGCTATCTCAGAAATGTGTCCTTCCACCCCTGCCACCCCAATCCTAGAAACATCGTGGATCACAGATGTAGATCATTTCCTACCAAAGGCCATGACCATATTCAAAGCTAACCTTGGCGCTCTTCTTGTGTTGGGGCCATTATTATTATTGCATACACCAAATTTTTGTCAGTTTTGTTTTTTCAAAACTAATATCATTCAAATTGTATAGGATAGATTGAGAACAGTATTAACAAAATACGTTTCAACTCTTTTCATCTGGTTTCCATGGGAAATTACTACTTGCAAGCGATGCAACAGAGACAACATTATGTGCTTAAGACTTTCTTTTTCATGAGTATATCAGCATGATGCATTTAATGGTTGCTTAAAGTGATAACAAAGTAAGGACAATCGTTTCAAGTGTGGCCCTAAGATTCATGTTCAGCTATTATGAATTGAAGAAAATAAAACAAATATATATATATATATGATTGGGTACAAAAACAAAACTAATATCATTCAAATTGTATAGGATAGATTGAGAACAGTATTAACAAAATACGTTTCAACTCTTTTCATCTGGTTTCCATGGGAAATTACTACTTGCAAGCGATGCAACAGAGACAACAATATGTGCTTAAGACTTTCTTTTTCATGAGTATATCAGCATGATGCATTTAATGGTTGCTTAAAGTGATAACAAAGTAAGGACAATCGTTTCAAGTGTGGCCCTAAGATTCATGTTCAGCTATTATGAATTGAAGAAAATAAAACAAATATATATATATATATATGATTGGGTACAAAATGTGACCAGAAACGTATATTTAAAAAAAAAAAATCTTCAGGCATTTTCTTTCCTGAAACTATTTCCCTAAAATAAGAATCCATAAATGTTACCTTTCAACAGAAGCTCTAGCTGACTTCACTCTCCAAGCATGTGCATAACACAGATCTCATATGGGTGGGTTGTTGCTGAAATGATTCTAGACAAGATCTCCTACATTTTTTAATTCTAGTATAATAGCTTTACCTGTTCAATATTGCAATCTCAAGGATTAGTTGTTTTGAGGTATTCTCTATTAAACATCCAAATATAAGTACGGTAGCTCTCTCCTATTCATTTGATGAGTGGTTACATTGTAGTGCAGCGCTAAACTATTTTATATGCTATTACAAACATGCCCAGGAATCCAACTGTATCTCCCATTTTATGAATTTGGCTACAAATTGAGATATGCTGAGCATATATTCTTCTGCCAGATTTGAATTTTCTGTTTTGCTGGGAATAAATCATTAATGAAATTCAATGAAATATTTATCCCCATATCCTTTACGCATTTCTATGTCCATACCCTATCCAAAGCTCCCATTTTGCACCACGCTGGGTGTATGCCAACAAATCAACCAACTGCAAAAGATAGGGAAAGAAAGAGAAATATTTGAGATGTAACCCAAGTGGATAAAAAGTTAAATAAACAAAATTATATATAAATAAATAAGTGTGTTCAGGGCCTGTGAGAAGTGCGTTGCAGCATCAACTAAAGGTTTAAAACACTCACATATGCCTCTTTTTATTTTTGGCACTTTCTTTAACTTGGGCAGCAATTTTCTTTTGGTATGTTGATTTTTTTTTGAAGTATCTATTTAAACCGTTTACTTGCATTTCTACAATAGTACCAAATTAATATTATGTATGTGTTTATCCATATTTTGTTCTAGTCATCAAATTAATAGCTGAAAACAATCCTCACTATCTATTTAATATTCATTAAGTATTATATAGTAGTTGATTTATTTAAACAATAGTTTGTATACCTTGTGATAAGTTGGAATAGGTGTACGTTGGGTTTTTACTTATTAACTATGAATTAAATGTGGTAAGTTGGGTTTCAAATGATCTAAGATTAATTATTGTCAATTGTTGTTGTTTTACATAAATCAGTGAGTTGCATTGCAGAAAAAACTGCTCATGCATGTTTAGTCTTTTTGCAATAATAATTCTGGGTTCTTTCCTTCATTCTCCCACCATTCCAGATCATTTTGAATTTTAAAATTCAGCTTAGTAACACGAAAGTTATGGTCATTTAATATCTGCATTATTCTGCTGCAAATCAGCAATTTGAATTGTTACTATTTTGATTTCATAGAAACTATTGAGTAATCCAAGTGCTTAATTTATGACTTTAATATTGTTTAACATATTGCAGACTTATATAGGTGGTGCTTCTTAGGGTTATGGTTCTATAGCATATTAGAAAGAGATAAATGTGTTATGTAATGTATTTCTTATTGTTTGCATGTTAAGGTATTTCATTATAGGAGTATTGGGTTTTATTTATTCAACTTGTAATATTCAAGAGTAGGTTTTGCCAAATTATTGTAGAGTGATTAAGAGTTTTAATTACATTCATTTGTAGGATTAATCTAATCTAGTGACAATATGAATTATCACATTAAGTTAATGGGTTGAATCTTCTATCTATAGTAATTGTTCTATTTTAACTTTAATTATTTTGTTTAATTTCTTAACTATGGAAAAACATGAGTTAATCTTATTACAATAATGCAAATGGAAGAATATTGTTCTCATAGAACACTACATAATTGTAAGAGGCAATATTACCTGATTGTGTATGATACTCATTGTATATTGGAGTGTTGGTTAGTGTCTAGAAAGAGTTAAAATATATTTTACATATGTCAAATCTTGTATGGAACCTAGATTACATGAACCGTATAATGTACTTCTAGATATGATTGGCACCTAGATTTAAGGAAACATTGAGTATAGATTGTATTATTATATAGATTGTTCCTTACCTTTGTCTCTCTAAGTGTACACTCAAATGTAGAATATGTTCTTAACTATGAACATACTTATCGTGTTATTCTAATTTTAGATAATGGAGTAAAGTCCCATAGAGGATAGAGATTCCAAACTAAAGTTACAAGGCTAACTTGAGAGTTATTAGAATGTTTCTTATGAAATGCCAAATATCCAAGAGGATATGTCCTATTATTGTTCTAGTGCGTCCTGGAAAATTCAAATTGTCGAACTACGATTCCTCTACGAATTATATACGTAGGCAACCTGGCTGATTAGTCATTTTCTCCCGTTATCATAAACTACCATTGATTTATATAACTTGTCTTATTAATCATGTGCTAACTATCTTTGAACTTATGTGTGTGCCGAGTCATGTAGACCTTGGAGGTATAGGTATTGGGAGTGAGGAATTTTCGACACGAAGGTTCATGTAAGAGGTACGTTAAACCGACCCAAGTAAGTAGACTTTATTGCTAAAAATAGTAAACCATTTCCATCTTTGCTTCTACTAGTGTCATTATTGACTATAGTTGTTAGTAGTGAATTGTGTTATTGTCTTTTAAGTAAACACAAAAAAAAAATATAAAAATATATATATTAATTGCAAAATTAGTAAAGTGGTTGTGGATTGTTAGGTCGTTTAGTGTGTAGAATGTGGGCATTACATCCAGCCAGTAAATGCACCGAGGCATGGATGATCCCATACATCATAAGTGCATTGTATCTCCGTTTTTCAATGAGTTAAACTGTTGCTCACCAAGTTAACTATTGTGCAGATGGGAAAACATACAACACAACTTTTTGTAGATAAAATATTTTTTTCCAAAGACTCCTGCAATTTTAGTATCTTTTTGGTTGTTTATGTTTTAATCTCTTTTTTGGCCAATATTTCTTTTTGGTAAGTAGTTTTTATTTAATAAAGCTCACAATTAATATTTTTTTGAACAAAATCCTCCATAGTTTTGAAGGTTTTTTATTTTTAAATTGTAATATTTTTTTAATTAAAGTTTTTTATTTTATACATATTTTAAATTCTTTAATCATATTTTGTTTATTTTATTTTAATTTTCTTATTATAAATGATAACTAACATATATATAAAAAAAACTTGTGTAATAAATGTTGACAAACATTATTTAGTTAATTTAAAGACTTGTTTTAAATTTAATTTTTTTAAATTTTTATAATTATATTTTATTCTTTTTATAAAATTTTATAATAAATTTTAAATTTTAAATCAAAAATTGTTGTATACACCTAAAATTGGTTTGGAGAATTAATTAATTAAATACAATTTATTTAATTAATAAACCTTTTAATTCGTCTACTTATAAATGAATTCTAAATTTATTTATATAGTTCATTTTCTATTTCTTCTATCTTAAATCATATTCTTCTAATATTAATTAAATAAACAAATTTAAATAGTTTGTTTTATTTAATTATCTTCCTCTTATTAAATTTAAATTCTAAATTTGAATTTAGTCACATGTCTATAGCTTTTTCCACCTTCCACCTCCTCACGAGTCTCAACAAATTGAATATTTCAAATATATAATTCGGGCTTTATCTCAGCAAATCTTAACCAATTTTGGGACACTTGGCTCTTCCCTCCATTTGATTCCTCTCACACTTGGAAAATTGTTTTCCTAAAGGGAACACTCTCCTTTATTCTCTCTAACTTCTTCACCCTCCACCGTTCATCTCTCCAAATCAAATCCAGACCGTTGGTCGTTGCCACCTTAGTTTATGCCTTGGAAAATATATAAATACAACCTCATTCTATAGCAAAAGGATCCCAATCTTGAGCAATCTTACTCTACCTAATTTTCATTAGAGCATTGTGAGCATTTAGCATTTTTAGCATTTAGTATCCATTAGCATAATCATGGCTTGGTTATTAGCTGCATATTATTTTTTGTAGTTTCATCACATCATTATCATAACATAACCTCCATTTTCATAAAGCATCATAGCATCATTATCATATCCATCCTTTAGTTTATCAATCAGGCATGTAGGAATAGATTTCTTGCATTTTCCAGCATTTCATTCTTTAGGTTGTCATTCTGAAATTCATAGTGCATACACAATCTGAGAGAAATAATGGCTTAATGAATCCTTGGAGATAGAGAACAATGGGATGGCTTTAGAGAATTTGTTTGTTTCAGTTCGATTAAATTGTTATCTGAATTCTCTAATATAATGTTTCATTGGTGTGTTGTTTAGCTTAATTTTCTTATTCACATTTTAACACCACACATAAAATGGCGCCCACCATGGGGCCTAGCCCCATTTTAATAACATTTTCTGGAAAGTTTCATTTGTAGATTTGGTAATGAATTTCTATGTAGTGCACCCGTGGCTTCTTTCAGCGCATAGGTGGGGAATTTTAGTGCATCCAGGCCCTGTTTCGGCACATGCAAAGCTTCTTTCAGCGCATCCAACTCATACTTCAACGTATACAGGGGTTATTTTAGCGCATTCAATAGTTCTTCTAGTGCATATAGTAGTTCTTCTAGTGCATATAATAGTTCTTTTAGCACATCTGATTGATCTTTTAGCGCATATGGTCTTTGTTTTAGCGCATTTGGCTTTATTTCCATAAATTCAAAATTCTGAGAACTGATCTATATTTTATGTTTTGCAGGGGCTTAATACGCTTGTCAAAGACATAGCTAAGACTACTAACAGTGTTTGCAAGGGCTGGAGTTGTTATTTTCCCTTTGAATTAAATTAGGCACCTAGTTGAATTAGAAGGTCAATGAACACCATGTATTTTTTGCTTGTAAAGTGATAGGCCTATGCTCTCCCCTTCACTGGGTGACCAAAATGTCAGACTCACTCATTTATTTTCTTGCAATAGCACCTTTAGAAGGCTTGTCATAGTGGAAAAAATTACTCACCCTACGAGAATGACCTAAGTGGGAACAACTAAAGCCAAGTTTTCCAACCCACTATAATCAAAAGTGAATATGAGGAAACTCATATTCAACAGTAGTGTGCAAGATAACCATCCCCAAAGCCTTTTTTCTAAAGGTTGGGAGGTCTCCTGAGGGTGTATATTATTTTCCACACCAAATGGAAACCCTTACTAAGAACTTTAAGTGTAGAAGTCAACCAAGTCATTTTTCAAACATTGTAATATTCATAGTGCAAGGGGAGGGAAGAATATGCCCCCAAGATTCTCACCATTTAACTATCAGGGATTTCTAGTCAAAAGTGGAGGATTCAACTTTGGTTAAGACCCATAAAAAGAAAAAACATGGGCGCCCTCTAGGGGGTGTCATGGCTATGTGAGCTAACATAGCTCTAAGATGTGGGTTGTGGTATTATTAATGACCCTTGACATTAGGAGTGTTTGATTTGTCTGTTCTTTGTTCAATACCAGTGGAAATCAAAGGAATCAAACCATATTCTTGAACATACACTTAATGTTTAAATCATGTAAGCTTGAAACAACTATTTTACAACTTTTTGTGTTTGAAATCATTATTCAAGAGATCATCCATTTAAGACACTTAATTCACATGATTCTAAGACAAGAAAACTAGACAAAAATCATTTTTTAGAAGATTATCCCCTGAAAACATTCAAATTCACAGATTCAAAGTAGAATTAACCAGACAGATTTTCAAAAAAAAAATGAACATTTCTAGTTTAGCGCATACATTCCCTGTTTCAGCGCATACATAGCATTTTCTAGCACATATAGAGTATTTTTTTAGCACATACACAACATTTTCTAGCGCATCTAGGTCCTTTTCTAGTGCATTTGTCCCATCTTCCAGTGCATCTGCAAATCTATTTAGCGCATTTACCCTATACTTCAACAAATAACTTGAGTCATATTTCGGGGTAGTCTAGCACATCGCTGGCTTGTTTTAGCGCATTTGACCCATATTTCAGCGCATGTAAGGCATTCTCTAGTGCATATAACCCATCTTTCAGCGCATACACTGCATTTTCCAACGCATTTGCATCATCTTTTAGTGCACTAGATTCTTGTTCTAGTGCATCTAGGGGGCAGTCTAGTGCATCCAAGCTTTGTTTTAGTACATCCATTCCATCTTCTAGCGCATTTGTACCTTGTTTTAGTGCATCTAGTTAATTCTCAAATAGAGAGTTAAATCAACCATCTGTCTAATAGTTAAGATCACATTTGGGGATCCTTTTCAGAGCAGAATCATTTCTCAGTCACAACATTGCTTTAAATTTGAAGAAACTGTTCTTTTGCAAGTGAATTTTTTTAAATAAACTAAGATCAACCACCTTAAAGTGCCTAAATCATCAAACACACCTCTGATTGTTAAGTTAAGTTTCATTATCAGGATTCATCATCCTTCAATTGTATATTTTAAATCTATGATATAATTAATATTGAGATCATATTTTATAGGTTGATTCACTTGTTTTTAAGTCTCTCCTTTCTTATAAAATTCTATTAAAAATATGTATAAATCAAATAATAATTATAATAAATAAAAATAAGAGTGCTACTTAGGGAAAACATTAGTGGCGAATCTTCGCCAATTGGCGAATTCTAGGAATCAACCAATTCGAAATATGGGTCAAATGCACTAAAATATGGTTCAAGGTGTCCAAATCGCCCAGATTTTACAAAGTATAGGTCCAATGCATGTCCATTTTCCAATGAGTTTTTTTATGAGGCATATTTAAGCAACAAATTCGCCATTGTCAAACTACGTGTTTCAATTGGACCGACTAATATTTTCACCTAGAATCCTGAAAGCATTTAATAAAACACCTACATATTCGCCAATACTATTAAAACAACATTGTATCAGGACCCATTTCTCCAATTAAAATTTACAAATAGTTGCTTGTGAAGACCTATTTCACCAATTAAAATTTATAAAAAGTTGCTCATGAGGACTATTTTTCCAATAAAATAAAAAAATAATTACATTTGAGGACACATTTCGCCTTGAAAATTACGTGTTGTTGTATAAGCACGTGGGATTTGCAAAAAATTTAATCTACCATTTAAAAATCTCACGGAATTCGCCAAATATGGAATCATGGATTGATATAAATACAATCAAAAGTTTCATTTATTCTTACACATTTTGTTCGGTTTTGAGGTTCTACTTCTCCATTCGGAAGTTAGTGAAAGCCGAAAACATAGACTTAAAAGGTGAGAGATCATTTCTTCATAGTGTCATTAGTTATAATAATAAGTTTTCTTTATCTCTTTTCCATTCTTGCTTCAACAAAGTGAACCTTAGAAGTTAGAACCAAACTCTGAAGTTTTAAAGTTTTGAAACCTCTGACCCACCGAGTAGAAAGATGACCAAGAAAGACTTGCAACTCAACAAAGTGAACCATCAACCAAGTTGGGGAATCACGAAGTTTTGAAAATTTAGAACTCCGTGACAAGGTTATATAACTCTGAGGACTAGCGACTAAGTTTAGGAAAAACCAAAAAAAATATATTGTATTCCATGGTATTGAATTTGATATGTGATTTATTATTAATCCATTCCATGAACAGAAATAAATACAATCGGAAGTGTCATTTATTCGGAAGTCAGCCAAAGCCGAAAACGTAGACTTAAAGGTGAGTGATCATTTCTTCATAATGTTATTAGTTATAATAATAAGTTTTCTTTATCTATTTTCCATTCTTGCTTCAGTCTTAAAGATGATATTGAGTAGGTAATGGGATCTATATTATTATTCTATATTCTTAAACAAGAAGACATTTTTTTCCATTTTTTTATTCAAAGTGAGAGATGAATATGTTGAGTGAATCAGAGATGAATATGTCGAGCGACTCGAGCAGCAAGGGTAAGGATCCTGCCACTCCTTAGGGTGGTGAAGAGACTCCTACCGCTTCTCAAACTCCTTCCACTCCTTAGGGTGGTAAGGCTCTTGCCGCTCCTCAAGGTGGTGAAGAGACTCCTTCCACTCCTCAGGGTGGTAAGGCTCCTGCTGCTCCTTCAACTCCTGTTGCTCCTCAAGGTGGTGAAGAGACTCCTGCTACTCCTCAGGCTCCTCAAGGTGGTGAAGAGACTCCTATCACTCCTCAGGGTGGTGAAGAGACTGGGAGGCCATCAAAACTCCCAAAACTTAGATGTACCATACAGTCTTACATTGCAATTGCCAAAGCTTCTGATCCATTAGGTCAAGATGGAGCTACATCATCAACTGTTCCACCAAATATTGGTAGCATTCCCAATACCTCATCGCCACCGCAAGGTCAAGTTGAGATTGTCGTTGATTTAAATCAAAATGTATCAAATTAGGATAGCAATACTATAGAACATGTTCCAAGTGGTACCCTAGGCCCAGTTAGCCAGAATGAGATAATTGACTTGGATGAGGATGATGATGTTAGTAGCAAGAAAAGGAAAAATAAACCAAAAAGAGGGCGCGAGTGGGAAATGACAAGGATTTTTCAACTTGGTTGGTTGTCAAAATACCCATTCATAGTACCAGTGGGGATTGGCAATGCAAACGATATTGAAAATGAAACATTGGCCAAATGTAAGATTTGTAGTTGGAAATGTGGAAGATCCAAGACGTTGTAGCTAAAGATTGACACTATAGAAAAGCATATCGGTAAAGTTTATGAAAAACAAATCATAGACAAAAAGGAAGAATCAGTCATATGATGGAAATCAAAGGAAGAATGTCTTCATGTTAAGTATGTCACGGATTATGAAGAGCATGAAAAAGCATTGTTGCATGTAAAGGTACACTTGAGGCTCAATTTGGAAAAGCAATGGAAGGAGAAAATATGTCAAAAACTATTCAGATGAGTGTTGTTTTTCATATTTTTTCCAGAGGGTGTCCTATGATAGACTACCCAAAATATTTCGGTTCATATTTGAATGTTCCTCACTATCCCTTGTCACACTGGTCAGTAAACACTAGATGGGATTAGGAATACTATCTTGCTGCAGTGGAAAAGGAAGATTTATAAGATAAAGTAAAAGAGTCAAATTTCATTGCATTATCTTTAGATGAAGTTATTACGGTAGACAATACTTCTTGAGCCTATATGCATTTGTATATTGTACAACATGTTCACCAAGCTCATCTTCTTTGTGTTCATAAAATGAAGAACAGTTCAACAGTGCAAAATATATTTTAACTAGTCAAAAAATCTCTGAATGAAATTGCAGGTATGGATGAGTTGACAATTGCAAAAAAGTTGGTGTGTGTAGGAGCTAATGGAGCTGCAGTGATGCAAGGTCAAAGGACCAGTGTTTGCACAAAGTTACAAACTACTTGTGCACCATACATGCTTGGCATTCACTACATGGCCCACATAATGAATTTACCATTCAAAATTGTTAGCAAGTTTCGTACAATATCAAAAGTAAAAAATCTAGTTCGTGAGATCCACGGATACTTCTACCGAAGTCCTAAACATTTCACAGAATTTCAAAATTTTGCTGAGGGAATAACACCAAGAAACAAGCTTCTCAAGGATGTTGATACCAAATGGATCTCCCTACATGGACCAGCGCAACGAGTTCTTTCATAATATCAATCTTTGATGGGAGTGATGTACGAGCATCGCAACACAATAGACAAAGCTCCTGACCTCTTACATAGGTTAAGCAATATAGAGACACTCTTGACTTTAACTAGTCTTCTCCCCATGCTGGATGTGATGAACGAGCTTATGAAGAAATCCCAAGACAGAACTATGTATATTAATGAATATGCCAATCTACATAAACTTACATGCTTGGCCCTTGATCATCTATATCTAGATCTAACACAACATGGCCCAAATTATTTCATGTGGTGAAAAATTACTAATTTGAATGATCTTGATAATTATTTATAGTTTAATGCAAGCAGGAAATTATGCATCTTTGTATGTGGATATGAGATACAGATGTACCAATGTAAGACAGCCAGGCGCTCTAGCAGAGAAGTAGCTATTAACCAGGAAGATTTTCAAGGCATTGTTAAATCTATTGGTGATAATTTGAATGAAATTGCAAAATCTCTTTCCTTAGAGATTTGTGAAAGATTCCCTCGACATGAAATAATTGAAGCCATGAGTATTGTGTATCCTCAATTTTGGGCAAACCAAGATAACCCCACATTTTTTCATGCTCAGGTAAAAATATTGATCGAACAATTTTTGAAAACTGTAACATACAATGAGTAGAAAATAGAAGGAATTTTAGATGAAGCTAAGATTAGAAAACAATGTGGGAGTTTTGCAATAGCTATGAGGGACCAATACAAATCCATGGGCAAGGACAAGGCCTTTGAACCGAGATCAATAAAAGAGGTTTGGACAAGCTTAGGTCAGAGTGAAATATTGCATGGTTCAATATTAGAATATTTCAAACTTGTTGATTTATGTCAAACAATCATATTGGGGTTGGTGGAGGATGAGAGAGTTTTCAGTACATTGGGGTTTTTGAAATCAAGTTAAGAAACAAACTAGACAAGAATTTGAAAAATTGCTTCAGGATAAAAGGAACTGCATATAATGTCAGAATTTTTCCTTTTGAAAGGGCACTCACAATTTGGAGGTCCACATGTGAAAGAAGAGGGGTCAGGTTGTGCAACACTCCAATTCCAAAGGCTGGTACTGGTGGCACTAGTAGTGGCAATGGGACTCGGACAACTAACATTGACAAAAATGACATAATGAATGTTGAATTTGAGACACAAGCCAAAGAAAATGAAGAGCAGAGTTGGAATCAAATTCAAGATGACTCTTTACTTTATCTGATGATGAACGTCAGATTGAGGACCCCCAGTCCATTTGGGAAATGGAAGAGATTCAAGAGAATTAGCAACTTTCAGGTATTTATATTGCACTTCATGGATCTCAGGATCAGATTCCATTATTCCATACTATAGTTGATGATATTTTATATTGTATTCAATGAAATTGTGAATCATTTCACTTCATGATATTTTATTTTATATTGCACTTAATGAATCATATTCCAAAGTCAAACTGTAGTTGATGATATTTTATGTTGTATTCCATGAAATTGTGATATTTTATATTTTATATTGTATTTTATATTTTACATTAGTCTATACATAGCATGATTTTGGAAATTCCTAAAAAGACAACTCAAATTTAGTTCGTACATAGCATTCAATGATATGTCAGATGACGGCACCTTTGAAAGGAAAGATAAGTCCATAATGTCATGTGGTCACTGAAACTTGGAACCTTAGAACCAAATTTTGAAGTTTTGAAGTTTTCCAAACCTCCAACCCACTGCCTAGAAAGATGACCAAGAAAGACTTGCAACTCAAAAAAGTGAACCATCAAACAAGTCGAGGAGTTGTGAAGTTATGAAAATTTAGAACTCCGCGACAAGGTTATATAACTCTAAGGACTAGCAACTAAGTTTAGGAAAAGCCAAAAAAAATATATTGTATTCCATGGTATTGAATTTGATATGTGATTTATTATTAATCCATTCCATGAACAGAAATAAATACAATTGAAAGTGTCATTTATTCAGAAGCCAGCTAAAGCCAAAAATGTAATAGTAGCATATACAACATATACAACAATGAACATAATAACAAGTGTATCTAGAAGTTGAAACCACTACCAGACTTTTTCTTCAAATGATATAATAAATAATACAAATAATTGAACATCAACACATTACTGAAGTCTGAATTTGAGCTTTTAAATTGATTATCATTGTATCACATGAAGGAATACATAGAGACATTAGCAATGCAAAATCTTGCTCAAAGACAACTTTGCACAGAGCTGAGTTGGAACTTGGAAACTCATATTATCAAAATTTAAATCATTGCATCACCTTTTCTAGCAACTTCCACTCTTCAGGTGTTGGAATTGTCATTTGTTCTAACTGATGTTGTTTGACTTGAAGATTTGTTAACAATTCATGATTCAAATTGGAACCTGTCTTGGATTCTTCAATCAATTTTGCATTCAGGGTTAGCAATGGTTTGTCGGAATCCAAATAGGTTACCACATCTGGGTTATGAGGAAACCAGTCCAAATCAATCTTCCTTGCATCCTCCATCTTCTTTCTGAAATCATTCCATCCAACGAATTGCTCATTTGTGTCAAAAGCCTCTGGTAAACTGAGCTCTATGAAGTTCCTTAACTTTTCATCCACCTTCTTCATCTTGTCTACAGCCAAATAAAAATATTTCTCTGTTTCACGCATTCTCAAACACTTTTCAATGACAGATGACAACGTCATTGATGTAGCAAGCCGATTAGTATTAATCCCTTTTGATTTCAAAATGTTGTCACTGGCTTTGTAGACCATTTTTTGAATTTGATTTGTTGATTTCTCTAATGCCAGCACATTTTTGTTCTCCATTAAATATTTTTTGAGCTTCTTATGATGTTGTCTGATAGCATCAATCAATTGAAACATTTCACACAAATGATCAATCCCCTACATTATTTCATCCCAAATCTTATGTTTCATATGCCTCATTGTTTCTCTACAAAATGAAGATAACATATTTTGACAAGACTTAATTTCATTTTTTGCTTCCATCAGCTCTGCCTCCAATTTTTGTTGCCACTGTGCATTTCCATTTGCAATGCTTAGTCTTAATTTTTCTGAAGTGGATTTTTCTTCATCATATTTCTTGTTGCTCTCATCTAGCCTTTGCTTCAATTCATTCACTGCAGTCTCAATCTCATTTTGCTTATCCTCTTTGCTTGTTAATATAGAGGTGGATTTTTTAATTCTTTTTTCTAATTCATTGCTCTTGTTATCTACTGCTTTCCTCTTTGCTCTCTCATTTGATAGGTTTTCCTGTAACTTTTCAATTTGAGTCTGCAACCTTTTTATCTCTCTATCTTGCTTCAGCAATGATGTGTACACCAATTCATTTTTCTTCTTTGATACAATAATTTTGTCAGTATTTCTGAGTCTAGAAAAATCCAATTGAAAATTGTTCACCTGGAAATCAGATGGAGCCATCTGATTTGCTGGTCGGTTTTGAACTATGGGAACAAGAAATGTGTACTCGATGATTTCTTTACTTGTGTCAAATGTGGGTAATACCATAGTTGTTGCAAGCTTTGAAGTTAGAGCAGACGCACTCTCCATCAGTTGCTTCTTTTCTTTTTTATTCAATTTTGATTTCTTTTTAAACTCTTCAATGTAATCAAAACCCGAGGATGCAAAAACAATGGAATGCTTGAATTGCAAGGAATAGGAGTACTTACAATTGCTAATGATGTCATAGCCAAACTAACTTGCATTGGGGGAGTTCTTGGAAATAACTCCTTTGTTGTGGATCCATTGGTAGTGTGACTTGGAGTTGGACCTGTCAAAATCCTTTGCCTCTTTTGTATGCCTTGATTGCCTGGTGTTTCTATGGTATATTGTGTTGTCCTCTTGTGTGTAATTTTCTATTGTAGCACATGTTGACCACTACTAGTACTACTACCCATACCATCACCACCAGAGGTAGTTCCTATTGCACTAAGCCCTCCACCATGGGCATGTCCTAGTTGTGATTGTGTTTGACCATGAGGATGAGGATTTGAACTTGAAGCTCTAAAAAATTGACCTATATACCCTAGGTCTACTTTTTCACCTCCAAACCCAAGGCCAGATTTATCAATTGGTTTTCTATGCTCTACATCTATTACCATCCAAGGGCCTTGTCTTTGGGACCCCAAAGGACCACCTTCATAACCCATTTTTTCAGTTATGGATGCTCTTGTAGTAAATGCTTCTTTTGTGGCCTCACTTAAACCAAGTTTGAAATTGGCATGGCTTTCTTCTTGCTTATCATCATCACTTTCTTCATCTTCTTGTTCATTTGAATGCTCTATATTCCATAATTTTATAAACTCAAGATATTATTCATTATCTCCATACTCTACAAGAGCTCTTGGATCACCTAGGTCCTTCCTCATAGACCAAAAGGCAGTAATTTTTTATCATGACCAATTTTTTTCTATAACTTCCTTCTCTAGATAATCTGGCATTTTTACTCTACTAGATGGTTTATGACTTTTTTTATAAAAATTGTTGTACCTCCTAATTGTCTTTTGATGCAATGCCATAATTTCTGCTAACAATTGTTCAAAAGAAATACCATTCTCAGCAGCACTTTTCTCCATTGCTACTTTGACCTCATCCCAAGAATTCTTGTTTCTCAAGTTTTCAAGCAAGGGTTTACTTTGATGTTGAATTCTACTTCCAGCATTCTTATTGAGCATAATCATTGATTTAATGGTGTCACATGGATCATATTGTCAGTGACAAATAACATCAAAATAAATAAAAATCAAAAGATCATGTGCCACACTAAATGCTTTTCTCTCGAATGTCATCCCTCCAGATGAAAAAGGTAAAGAAGGAAATAAGGTCTTCTTCCCCTGACTAGTAAAGTGTCTTTCATTAGTACTCTGCATCTGCCTTACATATTGCAAAGCAAAAACCTTTTATGTCACATGTATTGGAAGTTTGTATGGTTGTACTTCTGAAACATAAAATCTTAGCACAGTACACATTCTTCCAATAAGTACCAATCAGCCAATTATATTTATTTTCCTAGTTGAATGCAGTTTCTACATGACATAGGAAATCTAGGCATTGGAGTATTTATAATTGTTTGATGCAATGGAGCCAAAAATTACTCTACAAAGTGACTGTAGTTCCTTCAAGAATCATGCAACCTTATAACAGTGGTCCGTTCATATACATGAGCCATTTTCTTTTGCTCAGGATTACTATTACCATAGGGTTGAATCTGAAGCTTGTTGCTCTGAAACATACCTCTGAATTTGAATAGAAAAATACAACACAAGTAGGTTGTGAACCTAAATGTCTTGGTGGAACCCCCTTTAATCATTAAAAATTGTTTATGCATGGATTCTACAATGTGCTCAATAAAATCATATTTGGCATGTGGAACACCATAATGGATATTATACACCATTTCAAGGAGGCATGCACCCACTTCCAAATTGTTATCCAATCCAAGGCAAAATGCTAGCATGGAAATAGTATCTTGAACTCATGGTTTAAAAATATCCAAATCATAAGGAGGCTTATGATCACCTTTCAATTTGTTTCTATCCTGAACTATTCTATTTAAGAAATATTTTTTCTCCATTTCATCCACTGCTTCATAATCACTAGCAAGCTTTTCTAGGTCAATGTGGACATTTCCAAATTCTTTGGTTGTAAACCCCAAGGCCAACACTTTTCCAAGTTCTTCTACATTAATGGCTAACAATTCTTCTTTTCTATCTTTATTAATAATTTCTCTTTTGTTATCATCATAATTTAGAGTACAAACCATGATAAATTTTGGGCAAGGGAAAACCTCATGTAACATCATGCGCCCTAATCCAGTTACCCACAGTGCACTGATACTATTAACTTTCATTTGCTTTGCAGCCTTATTCTCAGATGAAAATCTAAGTTCTGAGGTATGCTTACCATAGGTTTCAAGATCATAAATATCATGGTATTCATCAGTGAAACCTAGGGTTTAAAGCAATTTTGCATAATGTATTTTTTTATCCAACATTGCTCTAGTGGTATTGGTGGTAGACATGCTAATACAATCAACAATATGAAATTTGTGAATTCCCTATTAGTCCTTATTTTTTCTTAATTCTTAAGCCTCTTAACCCTAAACCTAAGCTTCAAAGTTTGACAAAATAAGATTTTGAGAAACATCAACTTCAAGCGATGAAATGTAGCCACAAGAATTCTTTAACTTACCCAGATTCTGAATTTTGATTCTTGAAGTCAAAACTATGTTAAAGCTTGAAACTGGGCTACTAGAATGGCTTTGTTGGAAGTGGAACTGTGGAACCCAGAATAGGGTGGTGCACTGCAATGAGAAAACTGAATGACACCGAAATGTTCACTCATTACTTATGGACTACACAATACACAATTAGGTAGTACAATGTACATGGTTGATAGCATTTAAAACAAGCCATTAAAAACAATGATTTCCTCTTGCATTGACAACAAACTCTGAACCGTTGATCTCTGTTAATGTAACAGTTATAGGGTGATTCCAGAGGTTTAAGTTTGCAAGCGTAGCGCTATGTGCATTTCATTCTAGAATGCAACTACAACCATACATCAAATGTTCATCAAACGGATTAGTAATTTATGACATAAATAATAAACACAAAACATGTGCTTTAAATTTTCTTTAAATTTTCTTTTAAACATGTGTTTTAAATTTGATTTCAAGTTTAATGTGCTAGGAGCCTAGGATTGACATCAAGGCCAAGGGGCCGAAAACTTAACATTTCAAAAGCCTTAATAAAATGAATTACAATGTCACATTAATAGCACATTGTACAACCATTAATAGCACTTAACTTGCAAAGGACTTAATAAAATGAATTACAATGTCACATTAATAGCACAACCATTTATTTTTTTACAACTAAATTACAATGTCACATTATTACATAGTACAAATACAAATGTAAGCACAAGCACCAAGCTGTTGCTAGACCGCTGGTGAAAAGTTGAAAACGTAAATGTGATACATGTATCTCTGAAAATAAATGGAACTTGTCAGGTCAACCATGAGCTCTGAAAATAAACACATGGGACTTGTCAAGTCAGCCATACGCTCTGAAAATAAATGCAATGGGGAAAGGGGACCTGATCAAACTGGGGAAATGGGAGTCATGAAGATACAAAATGTACTTAGCCCCTTTCAGAACCAGACTGATGCAAAACATGAGGGCTAGTAAAACTACTCCAATGCAAAAGATGAGCACTCAAATTAAATGCATGAGAATTATCTGGGAAACCATGCAGACGATGAGGGGTAGTAAAACTGCTCACATATTCTACTTGCAGCCTCCATGCATTGGGATAGCACTTATGTCCATCAGAGCTCCTCATATTGGTTCAAAACCTGTCTAAGAAGTTAGGTGAACCAAATCAACTTCTTTCCAATTCCACCCATTCTGAACTTGAAGGAAATTAGTCTTTTACTCTATAACTACATAACTAGAGGCATGAGAATTTAGAGCATCCCCAATAATACTACATCATCTTCTTCTTGCATCCTTATTAAGTTATTAACCCTACAAAATGAAAACCCTTATGACAATTAAATGAATGATTTTAGTTGTGCTCACTATCTTTATTTATGGGCCAAACATGCCGCCAAAAGTGCCACTACTAGCTTGGTACCTTGTACACCTCACACGAGTCATGTGTGAGCTCTGAAGTTGTGTATAATTACTACTGACTACTTAGTAATAATTGTGATTCATGCAACCACAAACCAAAAATCCAACTTAATTGGTACCTCAAGCTAGCTACATGCAAAGTTGCAAACTGTAGCTCAAGCTGACAAGCTATCAATTGTCAAAATCGATAATGCCACGTAAGCTATCGATTGTCAAAATCAATGGATTATTGACATTATCATCTCCGATTCTATAGTACATCGTGCAGTTTTCAATATAAAGCTATTCAATCAATCACTCTGGCTATTCATATGGTATAATCTACACCACCGCCCAGTACCACGGTCAAATTGAGAATTTCAATCTAGAATAAATGAAAGGTAGAGTACTTCGATGCATTGAAAAGAGAGAATTAAATGTATTGTTTTACCTTAATGATTATCAATGTCCTAGCTAATAAGTCACAATAAATTTCACTCACTTATGATTAGAACTATATGTTGATTTCTGAAACCAATCATTAATAAAATCTCAACCATTGATTTCTGAAAATCTAATGGTTCTACTGTTATTCTGAAGGTTTTAGTTTGTAAGTCTAGTACTTCAAGGATTTACTTCCGGAATGCATCTATAGCCATCCATCAAAAATTCATTGAACGGTCCCTCTTTTAAAACAAACTTTATGCACATGCATAATTTAAAATGGGTACATCGCTAGGTTGACGAGACTCGACCCTCAGGATTAAAGAGTTAAGATTTAAGGCTTTGTCATAAAATATTTTGGTCTAACTTAGGCAATATTAAACAATAAACAAGAGCATAATGATTAAAGACCTAAATAATTAATAAAATTTTAACCATTGATTTCTAAAAATCTAATGGTTCTAGTGTAATTCTAAGGTTTCAATTTGCATATCTAGTGCTTGAGAGACATACTTCCGATTTGCAACTACAGTCATCCATCGAAAATTCATCGAATGGTCATGGTCCATAATGTCGCATGGCCGCTGAAATTTGGAATCTTAGAACCAAAGTCTGAAGTTTCAAAGTTTTTGAAACCTCCAACCCACTAACTACAAAGATGACCAAGAAAGACTTGCAACTAAGGTTAGGAAAATTTACACTGACACTTCGCCACTGCAGTTTTTTTTAGTTTGATATTTTGTTTAAATTGCCAATGTTTTCATCTTAATCATTTGAAAATAGGTTTAATTCACCAATGAAATTTATTTTTTAGTTTGAAAAAGAGTTTAAATCGCCAACAAAAATATTTTTCTAGTTTGAAAATAGGTTTAATTCACCAATTGAAATATTTTATTGGTTTGAAAATAGATTTTAATCGCCAATGGAAAAATTTTAGTAGTTTTAAAAAAATTCCATTTCACTAAGATTTTCCTCAAATTTCTAGTGATTAGAAAAGATTCGCCAATGGACATTATTTTTTTTCACGAAAACCAAAAAAAATCACCACTCTAATTAATATTTTTATCAAGAAGTATACAAGATTCGCCAGGATTTTACACCTTCGTCGTGGGGGGGGTTTCTTAAATTTTTCCCTGGTGCTACTTTTAAGTATTTAATATTAAAATTTATAGTATAATTACTATTGAAATCATATTTTAAAGTTGGAGTTTGTATTTTTTAAAGGCTCTATTAAAAGTTTCAAGTTTCCTATTAAAATTTTTTATAAATATTTATAAATCAAATAATAGCTATGAGCTTTATTTATTAAGGATTAAAAGTAAGAGCCATAAGTATTTAATATTAATATTTATGGTATAATTACTATTGAAATCATATTTTAATGTTGGAGTTACTTGTTTTTTTAACTTTTTCTTAAAAGTAAGAGTGATACTTTTGAGTATTTAATATTAAACTTTATGGTATGATTACTATTGTAATCACATTTTAGGGTTAAAGTTGATTTTTTAACTCCATCTTAAAAGTTTCAAGTTTCTTCCTAAAAATGTAGAATATGTATGGTCTAATCCTCAAAAGTGAAGTTCATAACTATTGTTTGATTTATAAGTATTTTTAATAGAATTTTACTATATTTGTCTTTTATGTACACTGATGATTGATTTCTATAAACATGATTTTATAAACCATACTTATTAAGTAGCACACAAAGAGCTTGAGAAGGTCCCAATGATGGACAAAAAATGTTAGCTATAGTTTGAATGTGTGTTATAAAATGATGGCTAAACACTTATTATAATAACATATTCTTGTCCCTCACTTAAAGAAAATTTAAAATTTAATCCTATATAGGTCCTACTCTCTTTATCCATTAATTATTAATGATCTTATTTATCTATAATATAGAATTATATAGATGTGCACACATAGTAATTGAAGGAATATCATATTATCCTTATTGTATTAATCCTTTATCACATTGTTCTGACTCTTGTATTTATCTTTATTTCAATATTATATTATTAGGGGTATATATAAATGCCTCTTCTCCATGACCATCTTCACTAAAATTATAGGAGTGTTCATAGTCATTTAAATCAAATTTTCTTTGAAGAACTAAACTATGACCGAGTCTCGAACAAAGATACGGCTTTAATTTTAATCTTTTTTTTTTAGTAAAAGGCTTAGGCCACAATATATTTATTAATAGATTTAAAAAGATACAAAAAATCCAAAATTATAGTATTGGAAATATTCAGAGATGAATATTGATGTTACAATATCTTGAGATAGCAAAATTGATACCAAAACCTTGCCAACCAAGGACTATCTTAGAAATACCAACAACCAAGATATGTATCAAGATGTATCACAAACCATATTATGCTTAGTCATTTTGGCGAAGGTTAACAGATGTTTCACCATGGTTTTCTTCTTGAGCCAAACTATTTTCACCTTTCTCATCATACAACTTGTCCTTTTTTTGTGCCCAACCACTGATTCTTGAAGTTGTGAGGGAAATAGCAATTTAGGGGCCACCTAGGTTTCAGGATTCCTTTCCCAATTACAGTTTTGATACTATCAACCAAACTAGGGAATGACAATTTAAAAACCTATGATAAGTCATCATCATCTATGTTGTCTGCAAATGGAAATTCCCCTTCACGAGGATTGACTTCTACTTTGAAATTAAAATTATTAAACTACATTTAGCAATATGATATCTTCACTTAGTAATATAAACTGCATTTATTAAAATTTACAATTATGACTAATTTCTTGGTGATTATGGATATTAGATTGTGTTATGTTTAAATATAATAATTATTAATTTTAAGTTTAGTGTTCTTAAAGAATTATCATAATGTCTAGTGAACTAATGTGTACATTAGTTATCATTAATTTGTAAAATAATTTTAAATTTATATAAATATTTTCAAATTATTTTTAGATAACAATATTGAATTTATGACACATTTATATGCATTTTTAGAAAATATCAGAAACTATTTGTATTATTATCACTACATACTTTATCTAATTGTCTAACTACACTAATTCAAGTTATTTTTCTTCTAATATTTTTATTTATTTTCATCTCATTGCATATACTATTGTTTTAAGGAAAAGGGATAGAAAAATGTTCCGCATTTTTTCTTCATTGTGCAATAAAGCTTTTCACTAGATCTTCATTAACTAAAATTATTCTTTACCATATGCATTGTAAAAAATAAAATAAAAATAACAAATATGTGTAATATTATTAATAGAAATATAGGTAAATAAATAGCATTCATTTACATTTTATGGAAATAAAAATTAAAAAAACATTACAAAAATCTCTTTTTATTTTTCATACATTTTGAAATAAACTTTTAATTTATTTTAAAATTAGAGAATATTATTTTGAAACAATATTTTTTGAACATTTTAAAATAAAATATTTAAAATTTAATAAATAGTAATAAATATTTTAGAAAGAAAAAAAAAAAAGGTATTGCAATTTTTATATATATGAGGCCAACACCAACCACCTATAATTTTGTAGGAGGCTAAGGGGTAGGGATGTTTATAGGTATGGGCATGATGATACTACATAATGGACATCAAAATCATTTGATACAATAAACAATTTCAATTTCTCTCTCATCAAGTATGAGTGAAGTAATCTAACTTTATAATTTTTAACAATATATATGACTAAAAATGAATTTTGATGGTTGAAGCAAGTATCATATTTTTTATTAGACTCATATCAATCATGTTATTCATATAATGGTCAATTATTTAAAGGCCCTCTTGGCCTACCAATTTTTTAAAGGTTCTAATATAAAATTAGGCATAGATCAGCCTAATCATATGCCAAATGTTTTGAGCATGGAGACAAAGCTTTTCATATTTCACCCAAACTTCAAAACTATTGCTAGCTAACATGCTACTTATCTTTGTGACATTAAATTTGATTATTTCTCCTTTTTCTTTTGTCATTATGAATTTAATTGATTTATTCATGTCCTCTTGAGTGAAAGAACCATTATCCTCATTTCTTCTCACTTGCACTCTCATGTTAAGCTCTTATGCTAGTTTTATATTTAATCTTTCATAAAATTACATTGGAAGTGCTATGAGAGGCATCACAAACCTCAACCCTTCTGTTATTGAATTCCACCCACAATGGATGAGAAAAGCACCTATAGAAGGATGGTTCAAAATATGTAATTGTGGAGCCCACTTTGTAACTAGCAATCATTTTCCCTACAAATACAATTTTAAAAAATAGATTACAATTTTCAAATATAAAAATATTGCATATTCTAAATAAAAATATCTATTATATTTCAAATTTAAACAAGACTACAAAATTATTGAAAAATTTGGGTTTGTTAAATCATTCTAATTACAATTTCTAAAAAGAAATCTATATCGTTTTAAAATAATTGTAAGATTTTGAACTTTTATATTTCATATTAATTAATTTTAAAAAAAAATGTGTAAATTTTCACATATATTTATAATTCTTTCCAAAATAAAAATAAAAATATTTACTTAGATAAAATGATTTAATCCTTAAAAATGAAGTTCATAGCTATTTAATTACTTAAGTAAAATTATTTAATCATTAAAATGAAGTTCATAGCTATTTAATGAGTTGTATATTTTTAATAAAGTTTTATAAGGAACTTAAAAATTAACATAGTTAAAAAACAAGTAACTCAAATCCTAAAATCTTATTTCAATAGTAACTATACCATAAATTGTTTTAATATTAAATACTTTAAAGTATCACTCTTATTTTTAATCCTTGAAGTGAAGTTCATACCTATTGTTTGATTTATAAATATTTTTAGTAGAGTTTTATAAGGAATTTGAAACTTTTAAAATAGAGCTAAAAAACAAGTAACTCTATTCAAAAAATATGATTTCAATAGAATTATATTATAAATTTTAATATTAAATACTTAAAGGTATCACTTTTACTTTTAATCCTTAAAAGTGAAGTTCATAGTTTTGATTAAGGGGAAAAATAGGTTTTGAATGGACCTAAAATCATTTACAATAGGTTTTAAATATACGAGAAACCATTAACAAGCAGGTTTTAATGAGGACCCGAAACCCACACAAAGAAGAACAAGTTGCACATGAATACAACAAAGACTAGCAGTAGCGAACCAGCAATAGATTACCAACTAAACAACAAGGCTACCCAAATCTGCAAGAATCAGAAATGGTTTTAACGAGAACCTTAAACTATAACACCCCGCTAAGGAACCCCAGAGGACGACACAACAATAGCACAATAATGAATTTTTTTTTTAAAGCAATAACAGCAGAATGTATCACATAACATAACCTACAATCTAATCCTAAGTCCTCTAAGGTTCCATGACTACGTTACTATCATATCCTTTAATCAAGAGCTAGAATTATTTCATTAACTAATGCGTTAACATGATTTATCTAATAATCAAGTTCATTTTAATCTATCACATTAAATGAATCTACATTAAGTATTTTTCCATAACATGTCATCAGCTAAACAACATTAAAGATCATTTATAAATAACACAAATATATATACAAATTTCATTACATGAGAATACAACATAATTCTGTTACATCATTACATTATTTACAATCATGCTTAGATATAATTACATGTGGGGAGAGTATATCAAATTACAATAGATGGTACAATTGGAATACAATCCATTACATATACATAAAAGATTGTATCCTCGAACTAGATCATGAATTGGAATCTACTTCACAAGGTACAAACTCCATGCACACAAACGAGCAGCAAGGAAAACCTAATGCAGGAAAAAGCACCAACCTCTAGACCATGTAAAACCCTAAGGTCCACCCCCCATGCTAGGAGATAGCACAAGGTCCCACTATTGACAAACAGTCAAGAAAATAACAGGCTATCATAAACAAGGACTATACATGGCTCCGACACAACACTGCAACAACATTAACATCGCATACAACACATACATTGCTTCCAAAGGATTTCACAAAACAAGAGAAGAAACATAACTAGGGAATGCTAGACTAAAATAGGGAAGAGTTTCATCACATGGTCCTCGCATGGGTTGTACTAACAATCTCTCACTAGACGTCGGCCCTCATCTATGGTTGTCTTGATAGTCTATCACTAGACGTCGGCCCCATAGGGTGACACATGCAGAACAAACATTCCTTTTGTGAGGACAAGGAAGTTGATCTTGCCAACTAGGCCTTCTCAACCCATCCTTAGCCTAAACAAGCACTACATCCACAGGTGAGACATCCATTATCTTGCTTAATGTGAAATCTACCCATCCCCCTAATTCATTTTTAGGTTATCACTAGATTAATAAAATCTCCAATGGGTTGTCCTTACAATCTCTCACTAGACATCGTCCCCCATTGAGAATCACTCCCCCTACTTGCAACTAGTAAACCCTACAAACAAGCAATACATTTACCTTCTTGCACACTTAACCAAATCACATGAATCCAAACACAATGCAAGGCATTGACCCTCTTGCACACATAACACAATCACAAGAATTCTATACACAGTGCAAGGCATTGACGATCTTACAACTAACACATAACATTTTCAAACCACTTCCAAAGTAGAACAATCATAAGAACCATTCACACATTATATACCCCTTCCTAGGCCTTTGGAAACTGACCTTAACAATTTGACACAAGGGACACCCTCTTTTTATACATTTACAAATCACCTAATCCAAATTCAAGCACTTTGTTCAATGCAACCAAACAATCATAGCATTATAACGTTAGAAAATAATCTTTTAATAAGGCGTTATGTCAATCACTCATTTTCACTTAATCCATATTTTATTTAAAGGATTATTTACTCCAAATATTTATACTTGAAAGTAACGATAATAACAATACTCTAAATACTTAAATTACAAGGAAATTTTACTAATCAACTATAACTTAATTATATAAAAATAATCATACATCCACAAATTATACAATTGCCTATATAAAAATAAATAAAGTCTTTAATTATATACATAATTGAATACCCATCTAATCATAATTATCTGATTCAAATCTTTTTTTATTAAATAACATTATTAACCCAAAATATGCATATATATATATATGTATGTATGTGTGTGTGTGTGTGTGTGTATATATATATAAACATAATATAGTTGAAAAACATAGTATGAGATGATTCTAATGAAAAAATGGACCTTATAGACTGATTTGAAGAAGAAACATAATTTTCTTCGCAATACTTATGAAATCCCAAGTTGATTACTTTGGTCGACTAAAGATTCAGGTTTCGATCTGATTACTAACCATGATTTTAGATATGTATAAACTAAGTCTTTATACCTCCCTTTGTGTTTCGATACCAAAAAGGCTTATTTCCATCTCCAAACCCATTAATAATGTACTATTGAGGACAAAACATTTCCTAGAATAATCACAACTATTATAACTTAGAACTCTGACATTTCTATGACACTTAGGATACAATGCATTCTTGTTTAAGGCTCGATGTAGAATAGGGATCATTGACTAAACTCATCGGTGTCCACTAATTAATCAAGAAAGCTAAGCAACCATGGTCTGAATAAAAACCTTAAAGTACTGAGGGGTTTTTGACTTGGAAAGCTTCCAGTGCTAAGTCTAGATATATATGATACTTCTTAAACTCTATTGTAAAGATTGTAGAGAGAAGAAATGAAAATACACAAAGAATAATATCTCTTTACTGGATAGGAAAGGTGTAGTACACCATCTATTTAGGAAGTTTTTCCTATTATCTTACAGCCATGAGATAGTTAAATACTTTCTTACAATTCTTCTAAATGAGTCTCAAATGTGGTCGAACGTTATACTTTAAATATTTGTTCTAGACTTTGCTAATCGAGAATTATATATACGAAACATAGATATAAAAGATTCATATTCAATAGAAATATATTTCTAAGAAATGAAGTTCCAAAAACTAAAACTAGGAGGTGTTACTTGCGAGGTGTAGAAGAGATCAAATTGCAATATTAGCTCTTCAAGGAAAAACAATATCAAGAAACATTCTATGTTTGGTCAAGTAGAACAGGGTTAGAGATAAATAATAATTGAAGTTCATTCGGCATCAAATAAGAAGCCACAGGGAGAGGGAAACGCAAATCCAACATGGAACGCTACACACAGACTGTGGCCTTTGAGAGAAATTTGTAATACATAGGATCAAATCGCCATACAAAAGAAATAACTGATGATTGAAATCAAAATAATTAGTATTGATTATACACACAGAGGTAAAACGCAGAGTATAAATCGTAACACACAACAAAGCATCGAATACCATAAATTAACACATCAATATAAAAATCGAAACCATAGAATAATATCATCTTAAATGGAATCAAATATAAAAGGGTATACATCGCAGTTCAGAGCATTAAATACCATAAAGGTTAGCTATCGAAAGAAATCAAAATAACAAGTATGAAATGTAGTAAATCCAAACTCTAAGTCGTTACAATAGCGAACCTGCGAGGAAAAGGAGCCAACCGGCCTCAAACAAAATTCTTTTTTTGTATGAGAATATGGATAGTAGGGTGTGCCAGGATTGTTGAAAAGTCTTAAGAAACATTCAAGCACATACAGTTGCAAAAGCCACAGACTGCAAGCATAAGAAAAGAAAAGAAAGGTTTCTATTATCCTCTGATATACTATGCTTAAAAAAAGTAAAATATAAAGGTGAATAGCAAGGAAATCCAACGATTTTAAAGTTGAGGTTTTCCAATTTCTAATCATAATGGTAGTGCTAAAACTCAATCCAAGCTTGTTTCGAATATATCATTAAATTGAAAATGCACAATATTTAAATAAAGATCCATGTCAGATATGAAAGTTGATTCAACGAAAAAGTCCATTACAATTTCTTGACACACTGCAGGGAATCATAAGCATGTCGAATATCCAAATAAATGGAAGTCTTAAAGAAAAATTTTTAGAAGAGAGCCAAGAGAGCATGAAACAATAGTGATATTAAAGATATCTCTTTACACATTCAAGAGGCATATAGAAGTAGGACAAGCCACAAGAAACGAGCTAATTCAGGGAAGATATTTGGGCATCTCATGGAATGCAAAGATCTGTAATGTAGAAACAAATTTAATCCGAACGTACGCATCATATAACTCATGGAAAATTGGACCATTCAAATAGAATTTCAAGCAATCTGATGGACGATGCACAAAAAATTTGACGAAAGGCCAGGAAACTTTCAAGCAAATGCATTTAGTAGAAGAAGATAATTTTTTATCTCATCTAATTGCAATGGTTACGAGATATTTTCAAATTGGACTAATTAAAACATTCAAGAAATCAATTGACAAATGTAATGAATATTTTCTCAGGAATTGCAACAATTACAAGGTATGTATAAAATATGTTTGCACTAAGATTATAAACAACATGATTAAATTGGTAAACAATCATAATAGTAGCGCTATTGAAGGAAGAACAAAAGCTCATCTGCAAATTTGTTTCATCAAATTGATTTGAGACAACACCTTCCTTTGCCTATCCTTCTACGTTTATCCCTTTCGAGAATCAACAATGGAATGCAATTGTCTTACAGAAATTTTCTTCCCAAAACCCGAATCAATTTCCTCCAAGAATCCCCCATCTTTCCCCAATTACACACAAAATCCACAACATATCAAATTTTCTTGCAGACCCAAAATTTTCTCCCCTTCCTAGAAAAACAAAAAATGATCAATCCTCCAAAAAATCTCTCAAAAGGATAATTATTTACAAAAGGAAGGTTGTTTTATTTTCAAAAACAAAAATCTAATAAAATCTCTAAAATTTCCAATAAAACATCAAGTTTCTTTTCGATAATCAGTTCGAAGTTATGCAAGTGCTCCATAAAAAACATTTTCATCTTTTTATATTATTTTTACTATTTATTCATTATCACATTTCATTACAATTCAATTTTATTTTATTTTATTTAATATTACATTACACTTTGAAATTTATTATAAACCATAATCATTAATAAATATATTTATATCTATTTATCAAAATATTTTTACTTAATAATTTATTTAATACATCAATTAATCAAAACAACATTTATTAAATAAATTTAAATTAAACAAGCCAAATATCAAACAATTACCTGAACCCTAACTAGGGTCAAAAAGCAAGACCAACTGACCACAGACAACACTGACACACTCACAAGGTACCAGACTAGATACTCATCCTCTTCAAGGATGATGGCTAGGGTAGGGGACCAAATGTTATCTCCAATCAACTGTTCCATTGGGTTGAAGGAATGCTCAGACCTGCCAATTTAGGTGGAGTCGATGCCTAGTACTTGCAACCTACAACACACAAAATGGTCGTGCATATTCATATAATGAGGCACACTGTGAAAGGGGAATCGCAGCATCGCAAGGTACTCACAAGTGAGTGATGTGACATTGTCCCCTTCACCCACACACAATAGTAAGAGAAACACCAAGTAGTCCAACCAACTAATACACAATTAGCTACATAGCAATCAGAATGATAATCACATAATGGTTATGATAAAATAATCACATACTAATCATAACAATGCATCTATATATAGTATCATAAAATAGATCAACTACTTACATCATTAGCACGTACCTTTACATATTCCTATTATTTTAACTTCATCTTCGAGTTTCAAAGCCAAACTACTTGCACATCCACGGTGAGAATGGAGAGGAACTACATCCTCCCCCCTAAAACTTGACTTACTCCTAGAAATCACAAACTAGGGTGGAAACATAACATATTAGTACTATAAGAGAGGGGGACCAACCACATTCAAGGCCCTAGGTCACAAAGAGCCAAGAGCAGAAGGCTACCCTAACTTACCTCAACTTAAAGGGGTGTTTTTGAAATGAGGGACAAGAATGTTGAGTACTATAAGGTCCTTCAACCACTCTGCAGACCCGAAACTCAAAATGGTGCTAGGCAAGCTGGTTTTCAGGTTCAACACTGTGCCTCAGGAAGTTCTTTGTCTGAGGACGAAAGCGTAGTTTCAGGACAATAGCGTGACGCGCTGGCGTCTCTCAAGTGCGTTGGCATCTGTACAACCAAAGGACTAAAAGACAATATGAAATGCCAGAAAATAGGCTGACATCCTAGCTAATCACTTCCAAAGGGACAAAACAGAGCTATAAAGTAAGACAGATATGAATGAATATGATAAAGAAAATATATGAGAGTTAGGGTGACAAGAATGATCTCACAAAGGTACTCATTCACTCGCTAGCTCCACGAAGCACGTCCACCTACACACAAGAAGGAGGAAATTTTTTGGGGGGCTATATAGGGGTCTACCTCAATCAAACCCTCATTTTGGTGTTTCCACCTCCACGGATAGCCAAGATAGTGATAATGGAGAAAAATTATGACAAAGGAGAATGAAAGAAAAGAACACAATAACACTACAAAATAGTATAGGCTGCTCAACCAAATCGTAGAGGAGAGGAGTGAAAATATTACCACCTCCACCAAGAGCTCACTAGCTAATGGAGGAGAAAATGAGAGGACTCAAGCCCCTGTTGCAGTGGTGTTGTTCAACACTTGCTCTATGAAGTTGATGGAGTGTTTTTGTTACTGCTATAGAGTGACAAAGTGTTGCTTGAGAGTGATGGAAGCTAAGAGAATGCTTGTGAATGCTTAGAAGAGATGAACTAAATGCTTAGAGGATTACTTGAGCTTGTAAAGAATATGAAATACATGAAGAGTGAATATGAAGGGAGAATGAGAAAAATGGCCATATTTAGGTCAGTTGGTCAAAGACGAGCATTACAAATTGACCCCAATGGGAAGTGTAACGCCTCTACTAGCTTCAAACGTAGGAATCCGTTAGGGACATAAGCACGCTATGTGGATGTCTATGTTTTGCATAGGTGTCCCCGATAGTTATTCTTCTATCGATGCACAAAACAAAAGCCAAGTGGAACGAAGGCAGCGGGTTGATGTGGATTTTCGCCTTCAAATTTGGTTTTCTAAGGTGAGGAAGTGTAAAAGGGGAATTTGCATAAGGGGTGCAAATTTTCTCCTATACAAGTACCAACATCAAAGTTGATTCATTACATCAAAATGCTACACTTCCATAAGACACAACATAGTTGTGTACACAAAGAACACATTTTCATTAAATATCCATCATTTATAGACAAACACTCCACTTTATTCATTATATAACACTAAATATCATAACAAATTCAACACAAGATCATGATTTTACTCCTTCTTAGAAGCATGGACACACAATTTGTCATTTCATAAGTACTATATTCATAATTTAACATACATTCTTCACATACACACAAAAATTCACATCACCGAGAGTCACATCACAAGGCTACACAAGGGTCCATAATGCATCCCCGATAGAAAGAATATCGATGCATTACAAACTACACTGAGGGTCTTATACTTTCCACCTGTCTTCTACACCATTGGACAAACACCACCAAAAGATAAGTCTAAGATTGTTAGGTGAGGATGGAAAAAGGGAAAAGCATAATCTCAAGAGTACAAGCAACTAGGAAAACATAATGGGCTCATATAAAACTAGAGTACCTAGTGTTAGAACTTGGGCTTTGATACCAGGTGTAACACCTCACCAAGGAACCCCAGAGGATGACACAAAAATAGCACAATAATGGAATAATTTTTTTTTAAAGCAATAACAATGGAATGTATTACATAACATAACCTACAATCTAATCCTAAGTCCTCTAAGGTTCCATGACTACGTTACTAACATATCCTTTAATCAAGATTTAGAATTATTTCATTAACATGTTAACATGATCTATCTAATAATCAAGTTCATTTTAATCCATCATATTAAATGAATCTACATTAAGTATTTCCATAACGTGTCATCGAATAAACAACATTAAAGATCATTTATAGATAACTAACAAATATATATACAAATTCCATTACATGAAAATACAACATAATTTTGTTACATCATTACATTATTTACAATCATGCTTCCCTAATTACATGTGGAGAGAGTACATCAAATTGCAATAGATGGTACAACTGGAATACAATCCATTACATATACATAAAAGACTATCTCCTCGAACTAGATCATGAACTGGAATCCACTTCATAAGGTACAACCTCCACGCACATGACCAAGTAGCAAGGAAAACCCAATGGAGGAAAAATCACCAACCTCTTGACCATGTGGAACCCTAAGATCCACCCCCATGCTAGGAGATAACACAAGGTCCCACTACTGACAAATAGTCAAGAAAATAATAGGTTATCATAAACAAGGACTATACATGGCTCCAACACAATGTTCACTGCAACAACATTAACATCACATACAACACATACATTGCTTCTAGAGGCATTCATACAATAGAAGGAGAAACATAACTACGGAATGCTAGACTGCAATAGGGGAGAGTTTCATCGCATGATCCTGGCATGGGTTGTCCTGACAGTCTCTCACTAGACGTCGGCCCCATAGGGTGACACATGTGGAACCAACATTCCTTTCGTGAGGACAAGGAAGTTGATCTTGCCAATCAGGCCTTCTCAACCCATCCTTAGCCTAAACAAGCACTACAAGCACAAGTGATTCATCGATTATCTTGTTTAATGTGAAATATACCCATCCCCCTAATTCATTTTTAGGTTATCACTGGATTAAGAAATTATCCAATGGATTGTCCTAAAATAGTCTCTCACTAGATGTCAGCCCCCATTGAGAGCCACTCCCCCTAATTGTAACTAGTGAACGCTACAAACAAGCAAGGAATTTACATTCCTGCACACTTAACCTAATCACATGAATCCAAACACAATGCAAGGCATTGACCCTCTTGCACACATAACATAATCACAAGAATTCCATACACAGTGCAAGGCATTGACCATCTTACAGCCAACACATAACATTTCCAAACCACTTCCAAAGTAAAACACTCATAAGAACCATTCACGCATTATATACCCCTTCCCAAGCCTTTGGAAATCGACCTTAACAATTTTACACAAGGGACACCCTCTTTTTAGACAATTACAAATCACCCGATCCAAAGTCAAGCACATTGTTCAATGCAACCAAACAATCATAGCATTATAACATTGGAAAATACTCTTTTAATAAGGCATTATGTCAATCACTCATTTTCACTTAATCCATATTTTAGTTAAAGGATTATTTACTCCAAATATTTATACTTGAAAATAACAATAATAACAACACTCTAAATACTTAAATTACAAGGCAATTTTACGAATCAACTATAACGTAATTATATAAAAATAATCATCATGCATCCACAAATTATACAATTACCTATATAAAAATAAATCAACTCTTTAATTATATACACAATTGAATACCCATCTAATCATCGGTATGTGCAGGATCATGATGGGCCAAAAAGTGGCGATATGATGGGTATGTGTAGGGTATGTGGTTGATGACCTTTTTTTTACCCAAAATTGATGAAACGAAAAGGGTTTTTAAAGGAGATTCTCAGCTTTCCACCAATATAAATTATGCTTTACTTTGAATTTAATAAATAATTATTATTCATTTTCTATTTGAATTACGACTAAAATCCTAATTGATAGGCTGATTGAAAAACATCTATAGCTTTCAAACAGTATCACATTTTTTGAATCTGAAACATGCATCACTTTCTATGCTTCATATGTTATAGGATTAAAAAAAAATGAATTTCATGAAGTTTTGACCAAGTTAAGGTGGTTAGACATATACGAAGTTTTTATATTTTTAAAAGTTGTAATAAAAAATTCATAATTAATTATTTACTTGGAAAAAAATTCCAAAAGAATATTCATCACATTGGGACATGAGTCCTCTACTTATATCTAAAATCTTATAAAAAAATATTATCATTTGATTGTGGTTAGGGTGGTCAGACAGACACCTACTTATTTTTTCCCCTAAATTTAAGTACTATTGCATTGAAATTTCAAATTTTCACCAAATAGATTTATTTTTTTAAATAAACCTAGTATTTTAGAAACTACATTGAATTTGCTACAAATTCTATTCTTACATAGTTTTGAAATAATATAGATAACTTATCCAAATTTTTATGTCGAGTTGCATAACTCTAATTTTTCAAAAAAAATTGCCACTTAAAGGCCTATTTTTTCCATGATGATCCTGCACATACCCTCATAATTATCCAATTCAAATATTTTTTTATTAAATAACATTATTAACCCAAAATATGCATATATATATATAGATAGATAGATAGATAGATAGATAGATAGATAGATAGATATATATATATAGATATAGATATAGATATAGATATAGATATATACATATATAGTATGAAATGATTTTAATGAAAACATGAACCTAATAGACTGATTTGAAGAAGAAACATAATTTGCTTCGCAACACTTATGAAATCCCAAGCTGATTACTTTGGTTGACTAAAGATTCAGGTTTCGATCTAATTACTAACCATTATTTTAGATATGTATAAACTAAGTCTTTATACCTCCCTTTGTGTTCTAATACCAAAAATACTTATTTCCATCTCTAAACCCATTAATAATGTACTATCGAGGACAAGACATTGCCTAGAATAATCACAACTATTATAACTTAAAACTTTGGCACTTCTATGACACTTAGGATAAAATGCATTCTTGTTTAAGGTTCAATGTAGAACAGGGATCATTGACTAAACTCATCGATGTCCACTAATTAATCAAGAAAGCTAAGCAATCAAAGTCTGAACAAAAACCTTAAAGTATCGAGGGGTTTTTGACTTGGGATGCTTCTAGTGGTAAGTCTAGATATATATGATACTTCTATTGTAAATATTGTAGAGAGAAGAAATGAAAATACACAAGAAATAATATCTCTTTATTGGATAGAAAAGGTGTAGTACATCATCTATTTAGGAAATTTTCCTATTATCTAACAACCATGAGATATTTAAATACTTGTTTACAATTCTTTTAAATGAGTCTCAAATTTGGTTGAACGTTATACTCTAAATTTTTGTTCCAGAATCTATGTATCGAGTGTTATATATACGAAACACAAATATAAAGTATTAATATTCAATAGCAAGATATTTCTAAGAAAGGAAGTTCCAAAAACTAAAACTAGGAGGTGTTACTTTTGAGGTACAAAAGAGATTTGAAAATTGCAATATTAGTTCTTCAAGGAAAAATGATATCAAGAAACATTCTATGTTTGGTCAAGTAGAACAAGGTTAGAGGTAAATAACAATTGAAGTTCATTCGGCATAGAATAAGAACCCACTGGGAGAGGGAAACACAAAGCCATCATGGAATGCTAAGCACAGACTATGGCCTTTGAGAGAAATTCACAATACATAGAATCAAATCACCATACAAAAGAAATAACTGATGATTGAAATTGAAATAATCAGCATTGATTATACACACAAAGGTAAAATGCAGAGTATAAATCATAACACACAGCAAAGCATCAAATGCCATAAATTAACCCATCAATATAAAAGTCAAAACGATAGAATAGGCTTAGCTTAAATGACATCAAATATAAAAGGTTATACATCATGGTTCAAAGCATTGAATACCATAAAGGTTAGCTATCGAAAGAAATCAAAATAAAAAGTATGGAACATAGTAAATCCAGACTCTAATTCGCTGCAACAGTGAACCCGCGAGGAAAAGGAGACAGTCGACCTCAAAGAAAATTCATTTTTTGTATGAGAATATGCATAGCAGGGTGCGCTAGGACTATTGAAAATTCTTAAGAAACATTCAAGCACATGCAATTGCAAAAGTTGGGGATTGCAAGCATAAGAAAAGAAAAGAACGGTTTCTATTATCCTTTGATATATTATGCTTAAAAAAAGTAAAATCTAAAGGTGAGTAGCAAGGAAAGCCAACAATTTTAAAGTTGAGGTTTGGAAATTTCTAATAATAATGGCAGGACTAAAACTCAGTCTAAGCTTGTTTCGAATATATCATTAAATTGGAAATGTACAATATTTAACTAGATATCCATATCAGATATGAAATTCGATTCAATGACAAATTCCATTACAATTTCTTGACACACTACGGAGAATCATATAAGCATGTCGAATATCCAAATAAATGGAAGTCTAAAAGAAATATTGTTAGAAGAGAGCCAAGAGAGCATGAAACAACAACGAAATTGAAGATATCTCTTCACACATTGAATAGGCATATAGAAGTAGGACAAGCCACAATAAATGAGCTAATTCAGGGAAGATATTTGGGCATCTCACGAAATGCAAAGATCTGTAATGCAGAAACAAAAATCCAAACGTACGCATCATATAACTCAAGGAAAATCAGACCATTCAAATAGTATTTCAAGCAACCTAATGGAGGATGCACAATAGATTTGAGGAAAGGCCAAGAAACTTTCAAGAAAATGCATTTAGCAGAAGAAGATAATTTTTTTATCTCATCTACTTGCAATGGTTGTGAGATATTCTCAAATTGGACTTATTAAAACATTCAAGAAATCAATCGGCAAATGTAATAAATATTTTCTCGGGAATTGCAACAATTACAAGGTATGCATAAAATGCATTTGCACTAAGATTATAAACAACACGATTAAATTGGTAAACAATCATAATAGTAGCGCTATTAAAGGAAGAACAAAAGCTCATCTGCAAATTTGTTTTGTCAAATTGATTTGAGACAACACCTTCCTTTGCCTATCCTTCTACATTTCTCCCTTTCGAGAATCAACAATGGAATGCAATTGTCTTACAAAAATTTTCTTCCCAAAACCCGAATCAATTTCCTCCAAGAATCCCCCATTTTCCCCCAATTACACACAAAATCCACAGCATATCAAATTTTCTTGCAGACCCAAAATTTTCTTTCGTTCCCAAAAAAACAAAAAATGAACAATCCTCCCAAAAATCTCTCAAAAGGATAATTATTTACAAAAGGAAGGGGGTGATCCCATAATAGTGGTTTACAATTTTTGGCCAAACTGGACACTGAAATTATTATTTTTAACTAAATCTTCACATTTGGAAACCTATAGCGGCTAAACTATGAGGAATTTGAAGATGGTGCAAACTAGAGTCTCATCAAATTTTGTCTGTAGATTCTAAAATATTTTTTCAAAATTTTTGGAATCAAATGGCACTTTTTTTCCATCTCCCACGAAAATTGATTTTTTTCAGAAAACAACATTTTAAAAAGTGCGCGATAACATAACTTTTTTCCATTAAGGATAAAATTCTAATTTTTCAAATTTAGATTTGTAACTTTGATATCTAGTGCTTCCACTTGGTTAGATATTTTTTATTTAATATTTTTTCCTTAATCAAGTTTCAAAGTCAAACCAATTACAATTCAGGACAGGCAACCGTGATAATGCATAACTTTTTTTTGTATATGTCAAAATTTAATTTAATTTTTTTTGTTGGATCAAGGATTTCATTATTTGGTGCACTCATATTTTTCATTTTTTTTTTTAATAATCTTCTATTTTTCCACATGTGAAGAACAAAGAAATTCATTTTCGATGAAAAACCTATGTTTAATAAAACTTACAAAAAAAATACATAACAAAACTAAAACATATTAAAATTATATTCATTGGATAGCTTGTTCTAAGGAATACCATAATCATTTGAAATAAATTTTAAATGAATTCATTTGATCCCCCAAAATCTAAATCAAAAGTGATTTTTTATCAGCATTTTGATAGGTGTAAAGGAGACGCATTTATAGGTATGGTTTAAGACTAGCGAGGTTCTATCCAAGGGGGTTTGATTTAAGGTGATTTGATCAAACCCTCTTCAATTGGAATCCTTAAAATGGATATTTTTAAGGCTTAAATCATTATATTTTATAAAAATATGTGATTTTAGCTAAAATTCATTCCTCTTAGGAATTGTAAACCACTATTATGACAGCACCGAAGGCTGTTTAATTTTTCGAAAACAAAAATATAATAAAATCTCTAAAATCTCCAATAAAATATCAAGTTTCTTTCCGAAAATCAATTCGAAGTTATGCATGTGCTCCATAAAAATCCTTTCTATCTTTTTATATTATTTTTACTATTTATCCATTATCACATTTCATCACAATTCAATTTTATTTTATTTTATTTAATATTACATTACACTTTGAAATTTATTATAAACCATAATCATTAATAAATATATTTATATCTATTTATCAAAATATTTTTACTTAATAATTTATTTAATACATCAATTAATCAAAACAACATTTATTAAACAAATTTAAATTAAACAAGCCAAATATCAAACAATTACCTAAACCCTAACCAGGGTTGAAAAGCAAGACCAACTAACCACAAAATACACTGACACACCAACAAGGTACCAGACTAGATACTCATCCTCTTCAAGGATGATGGCTAGGGTGGGGGACCAAATGTTATCTTCAATCAATTGTTCCATTGGGTTTAAGACATGCTCAGACCTGCTAATTCAAGTGGAGTTGATGCCTAGTACCTGCAACCTACAACACACAAAATGGTTGTGCATATTCATATAATCAAGCACACTGTGAAAGGGGAATTTTGGAATCATAGGGTACTCACAAGTGAGTGATGTGAAACTATCCCCTTCACCCACACACAATAGTAAGAACAACACCAAGTAGTCCAACCAACTCATACACAATCAGCTGCATAGCAATCAGAATGATAATCACATAATGGTCATGGTAAAATAATCACATATTGATCATAACAATGCATCTGTATACGATATCATAAAATAGATCAACTACTTACATCATTAGCACGTACCTTTAAATATCCCCATTATTTTACCTTCATCTCCAAGTTCCAAATTCAAACTACCTACACATCCATGGTGAGAATGGGGGGGCACTACACAAACCCAAAACACAACCAAGTTTTACAAGGGATCTTGAACCTAGACTAGGTTTAGAAGGGAACTTGAAACCCACTTGCATTTAGATAATAGGGACCAAATTACCTCACATCACACCAGGTTTTACTAGGGACCTTAAACCCATAGCACACACAGACACCTACAAGAACCACTAGGTAGGAAGCCATCCAGTCACACCAATGAGAAGAAGAAGATACACCCCCACACATAAAGAGCTAAATTAGACTGCACGTCAAAAGGAGTCAGCTCCCCTCTATTGGAGTAGATGTCAAGAAGACCCTTACCACCACTACAGTCATACTATAACAAGAAACAACTCCACCTCCATAGGAGCGTGCACCACCTCAAAAGGTACTGTAACCGAGCAGACCAGCAACAAGGAAAGCTCCTCCACAAATCCATAATCCCTAACTCTACCTCTAGAAGAGAGGGCTCCACCTTAACAAGAGTAATCTTTGCTTCAAATGAAGAATCGGACTGGAGAAAAGAGAAGAGAGCTATCCAACTAGTAGAAAGGAAAAACTTGGCACCCACCAGCAAATCAAGAAAAAAGGCCAGTAAGAGAAACATAGTGATAAAACCCACCAAAATACTAAAAAAAAAAACAAGGGAAAACAAGAGGTACATGAGAAGCAGCCCATCCATACCAACCAAGAGCATTTTCAGCTATAGAAAATCATCAGGAATATACTGCTCCAACACCACCTCAAAAGATAGGAACACCTCCAAAAAAATAGTAGAGGCACCCAAAACAAACCCACACCCCTTCTGCATATTTAGTAATAAGTATGAAAAGGGGATTCTAGCCAACCAAACAAAAAAGGGGCAACAAATTCTGACCAAAGAACCACATCTAGCAGCAAAAGGGAGGGAACAACACCACTCCCCAAAAGCCTTAGTAGCAAAGAAATCTTTAAAGCCCAACCTCTTAAGGCACACCAACCCCGAGACAGCCAAAAGTAGCCAGGGGAGGTGCGAGAGCAGAGCACCAAAAGGAAAAATCCCACCCTAGAACCAAGAAAGACAATATCAAGAGATAAAAAACCATTTAAAGCACCAACACATGGGAGATACCAAAAATGGAAGAAGCTTCACCAGCCTACACTAGATAAGCACCATCAATGAACCAAAAGCTACAGATCTCCAAAACCCCACCAGACACCAAGTTGTCTAGTCAGGTCCAGAGGAAGTTCCCAACATAGGAAAAATCCATAAACCTAGTAGGGAAGGCTTTCGCTCCATCAGAGAGAGGAAAACAACACCAACCGTTGGGCATAAAGGAAGCCCCAACCAAAGATACATCCACCCAATGCCCAGAAGAAACAACAGATGGCCACAAAGCAGCCCCAAAGTCAACCAAACATCTAGCATCCAACAAAGGGAAGAAATCAAGCAAAGACCCTGGTGACTCGGAATCTACATCGTCCTCATCTGAATATGTCCCTTCATCACCAACATCTTCAGAAGATTTCAAACCTCCCACTTTGCTCCTCTTCTTTCCCACGTGCTCCATCCACTTCACTACATGAGTTAATATTGTTGCAAGTATAAAACAACCAAAATAGGTGAAGTTCATAGTTATTATTTGATTTATAAATATTTTTAATAGAGTTTTATAAGAAACTAAAAACTTTTAAAACAGAGTTCAAAAAAAAAAGTGAGTCCAATCCTAAAATATTCAATTTCAATAGTAACTATACCATTTTTTTTTTAGCAAAAGGAATGATGCCTATAATTATATTAATATACTATGATAGATAATTACATAGTGTATATCAACTGTAGAGCTTAAAAAATGAGTCCAATCCTAAAATATGATTTTAATAGTAACTATGCCATAATTTTTTTTTTTTAGCAAAAGGCATGATGCCTATAATTATATTAATATACTGTGATAGATAATTACATAGTGTATATCGACTGTAGAGCTAAAAGAGATGTGAAAAAACTAACCTAGCTATCCAAAAAATATACAAAGCTACTGGAACCCATATACAAACTTTCTACTTCCCAGACCCTTACATTTCAAACCCTACCACTCTATCTTAACATGACCATATATATTGAATATACACAGTAAAGTCAAAAAATAGAATTTACAAAAAAACATACTAACCACCTCTTTATGCCACATTAACCGAATTTTCACCTTGACCCTCACAAGCTATCATTTGTACTTGACTTGCACCATGTGCTTGAGAATGGAGTGTAATGTTGATGTTTGGAATGTAAAGATTGGCCCTATTTGCATGACAAATTGGAGGAGGAATGTTTTGTTGCAGACCTTGGATGCAGTCGTGAGACAAGAGAAATGAAAGAGCATGAAACTTCCTTTTGAAACTATCAACTTCTTCCTAACCAAATTCAAAACGATACATGTTCAAACTTATTATACAAATAGCTTGATGAACCTTTGAGCAAGGAAAGTTTCATTGCTTCATAGGCATCCACGTACCTTTGCTTATAGAGAAGGTAATGTCTCAGGAATAATCCCCGCACAAACCCTTCTCTCTAAGTAAATTCATAAGTCTGAATGCTTTGCGATAAGGCACCATCTTGAAAATAAATTGCATTAACAACTTTACTTGCCACAGACTGGACAGACTTGAAATTTTGCAGCAAATCCATTGCATTAGAGAGAAAAATTGAGAGAAGATTGGCAGGGAAAATTATGCAGTGAGACCCAGTATGCAAAACCTCCACCTATCACTAATTTGACACAATTGAGAACTGTTGAGTAGTATACCTTAAATGAGTGTTGCAGGTGTTCTTTTTTAATGCACACGGAGAAAGGCAATTCCCATGGACAAACTTCAACAGGAACTCTGTAATTACGAGGATGGAACTCCATGCTGGTGGTGACAATTGAATGACACCCTCTTGAAGCCATCTTTGAAATGTCATCCACAAGCCTCAGAATCCAAACAACAAAACTAGAAAAAAAGAAGCCTAAACCCCAAATGCACTGCTATGCAAATCTTGAAAAACACACTATAGCTTAGTCCTTAGTAGATGCAAATTTAAAGGCGAGCTTAGATTTCACACATCCCAAACCATTCTCAGAAATGATGGAACAAGAGGCATGGCACACTCCAAATCTAGCTCGATAGAACACAACTAGATTATGTTGTCATATCAGTTTAATAACACACCTTCCCTTGCATCCTTTTGTTGCCACCTAAGCTTTAACACATGCAGATAATGATACCTTAAGTTTGATTAGTACTAGCAACCTGCATTCACAAAAAATGGAGTTAGAAAATAATCATAGCTAGTGGCAGGTTACATTATCCCATTACGATTTCCCATGAGACCGATGCACTGGTTGGTACTACTTGCATGCTCCAGGCTGTCCAATTTGTGATGCTTGATTAACCTCTAAAAACTTGACCGATATTTAGCACTCATTATTTAGCAATTTTCATTTAGCCCTTCTCCAAGCATCTCACTAAAATTGCTAAGGAAAATTTTCACGAAATCATCCTAGAAATATTGATAAACCTCTCACTATCCCATCAAAACTTATGGCCACCTCAAAATCCCTGACCTCGTGTGTGAGAATAACTTTGGAAAATTTAAAGAGCATTATGGTAGCATTCAAATTTTACATGCCATGGCTTTATGCATCTAATATTAGATATGCCACCTATGATATTAGGCACCCCCACCTTAAAAAAACATATTCCATTTTCACCTTAGTTCAAGATTAACAGAGCCTTATTTTCACAAATTTGAACTTGCTATAAAGCCTTTGCCTCTTCCATAGCTAATTCTGCTAATCTTGGGAAAGCATTTAGCTGACTTACATCATTCCAAATACTTATTTCAAGAGCATCACATTCCATCCCTACAAGCAAATATGCCAATCTGTTACCTTCCATGTATGTGTGTGTTATTAAAAAATCTTGAAACCTATCTAACAATGACAATGCTTTTTGCAAAATATAGTCTAGATTCCAATTCTGAATACTATACCATAAATTTTAATTTCACATATATTTATAATTTCTTTAGAATATGTACTTAGATAAAATGGTTTAATCTTTAAAAGTGAAGTCCATAGCTATTGTTTGATGTATAAATATTTTTAATAAATTTTTACAAGAAATTTGAAACTTTTAAGATGGGGGTTAAAATATCAAGTAACTTTAACCCTAAAATTTGATTGTAATAATAATTATACCATAAATTATAATATTAAATATTTAAAAGTATCACTCTTGTTGTTAATCCTTAAAAGTGAAGTTCATAGCTATTATTAGTTGATTTAAATATAAATATTTTTAATAGAGTTTTATAAAAAAACTAGAAACTTTTAAGACAAAGTTAAGAAAAGCAACTCCAACACTAAAATATGATTTCAATAGTAATTATACCATAAATAATATTAAATACTTATGGATCTTACTTTTAATCCTTAAAAAATAAAGTTCATAACTATTAATAGTAATTATATCATAAATTTAAAATATACAATTTTTTATTTAAATTTTTAGATTTATTATAAAATTCTATAAAAAGATTAAAATATAATTATAAAAATTTAAAATATTTAAATTCAAAACAATCCTTTAAATTAATTAAATAATATTTCTCAACATTGATTACATAATTTTTTAGATATAAATATGTTAGTTATAATTTATAATAAGAAAAATAAAACAAATAAAACAAAATATAATTAAAAAATTAAAAATATATATTTAAAATAAAATATTACAATTTTGAAATTTAAAAATAAAAAACCTTCAAAAGTACAAGGATTTTGTTCAAAAAAATATTAAAGTGAGCCTTTTAAAATCAAAATTACTTATGGAACTTGATTAAATAAAAGTAGGTTAAAGGATAAAATGCATTGAGAAAAGAAATAGATTGGCGCCCAATTAAAATAATACTAAAATTGCAAGCAGTGCATTTGGAAAAATATATTTTATCCACGAAAAAGTTGAGTTGTATGTTTTCCCATCTACACAACAATTAACTTGGTGAGCAGCAGTTGGTGGGCAGCAATTTAAGTGCAATTATGATGTATGGGATCATCCATGCCTTAGTGCATTTGTGGGGCTGGATAGTCGTTTCCCCCATGAAGGGGTAGTTGGATGTTTGCTTTTCTTCTCCAAACACAAGATGAGGGTGAGAAATGGAAGGCACTTTGACTCACGTTTTATTAGTGCACACTCGCATAGCTATGAGGGCACTAGCATACCAATTGGGTTTTACATTCTTAGAGAGTCCAACGTGGAGCTAGTTGAGTATATTTTTGTGCTTACATCAAAAATATTTTGACTTAGAGATGAGTACCCTCCTTCACTCTTACTTCCATAAGATAGTATTTAATTATAACTTATTCAACCTTGCAACTAAGAGAAATGGATATATCTTATTTGAATTTCTCCCATTCCTTGTGTATGTTTTGCATTCCTTTATGACATTTTGTTGACAGTCTAGGTGTCTTATTATTATAAGAGATTTTTCAGAATTTTGTGTTAGCTGAAATATTTAGCTTATCAAATTATTAATATTGAATTGAGTGATTTAGATAAATCTTATTTAATAAGGTATATATATATGTATGTATGTATGTATGTATGTATGTATGTATGTATGTTCATTGCATATTTATTCAAGATGGTAATAAGAATTCCATTATCATGTCTCAAAACCTATGGATTATCATTAAGCAAAATTTATAATGTGTTGAAATATCTTAGTGTATAATTTGTAATAAACAACTAAATTGGGATAGGAAGGATTGTCTCAGGGGAAGTATGTTAACCTCTATTATTGGAGAATTTAAATGGTCTTGTGACTATTAGGATTACCAAACTTATTGGGTACATCTTTACATGATGATCTAATAGATAAATTGTTATGTTGTCTCAAGCATGACTTAGGTATCATTTTGGCTTAAGAAAGTTTATAATTATTTTTGTACGTCTTCTTATGGTTCGATAATGTACTATATTTACATGGTGCATTTATCTTGGAGACTATAATTTTAAGGAATATGACAATGTTATATGATATGAAGTTTGTTTAATGATTCTAAGTATAAGGCTGGTGGATGGGTTTCAAACATGAATTTCTTATATTTGGAAATTATATCAAAGAACCTATTATGAAATGGTTGATATCATAGCATGTTGGTATATGCAACTATAAGTACTTAGTTATCAATAAAAGGTGAAAATATTATCTAGTCCATAAGCTGAACTATTATAAGAGTATTAGATTGTGCCATAAAGTAAATGAGATCAGAAGGTCAAGAATATTATTATTCATATTATTGAATGTACATATTCATACAAAGGTATAAAGGGTATAGTGTGGCCTATTTGTCTCCAATATGACTCGAACATTGATCATGGGTAGATCAAGTATATAATTATTGTTGTAACATGTATTTTCAGGTCTTAAAGGATGTTATATATGATTATGATACTTGATTTTATAGAATCAGATTATGGGTATGAAACCTCACCTAGACCCATGTATAGGCTTTTTGACATAATGGATGTATATTTAGCGATATTTTGACTACTGATGGAGGCATATACTCTTTATTGGTGTCCTAATAACTTTGTGCCTAGTTATGGTTGGATCTCCATGCTTAGAGAGATATATTCAGGATAATAATATTCTTGACAAAAACCTAGTCCACCTATATATTTTACATAAGAGAATCTTAATATGAATAGAACCTCGATGTATTTAGAAATAAAATTAATATTATTACTAATGCTTAATTAACTCCCTTGCATGTAAAATTGTATTACCCTTATTTATTAAATTAGATGAGGGATTTCAAATACGTAGGAATTCCAAGTGTAAGTTCCTTGAGATCAATCTTGTAAGGAGAACTACATGTGACTTTGATCCATTTGGAGGTAGGTACTATAGTGTAGAAACATGTACTCCTTTACATTTTCACACTATGTTTGCATCTCCTTAATTAATTGGACATAATTAAGCCTTTAATTGGCCCAATTATGCATTCACAAGCCTAATTAATTTCATTTTCCAAAAGGGAAACCCACATTTAATCAATGCCTACACTTAATTACACATCTTAGAAAATTTCTTTACTAGGTTTAGGGCCTAGGACCTATTCACCCAAGGGAAAATGGGTCCTTCTTAAGTCTGGGATCCTAGTTTTTTGATCTAAATTCAAATTACAAAGGTTGGCTTGTGATGTTTAATTGTCGAGTAATTAAGGAATCACCTATAAATACATAGTTATTTTATCAATTCAAACTAAGCAACATTAAGGAACCTTTCACAAGAGAAAAAATTATTGTCAAGAGCATTGGACAAAAGATTTATCAGTCATCTACAACAATATTCAAGATCATATCATGATGTCAAAGTTTATGTGGATTCATGCATGTTTTTGGAGCTAACATTGTCATGTAGGTTTCAAGTTTCAAGCAAGTTTTCAAGCATTAAGATCCATCAACAAATCAAGGAATTTCATGTAATAGCTAATCCTTAGAGAGATGTGTTAGAATTTAGTCCTCTAAGGGCAGCCATTGAGGGTTTGGTGAGTTGTAACAAGTCCTTTTCATTCTTCATTCCTTACATTTTTCTATTATTTCATTATCAAGGTTTAATTACCAAATCGGGGTTTGACCAAGGAAAACCCCTATTCACCCAAAAACAAACATTTTTCCCTCTCTTTGTGTATGTGCAGATTTGTAGGTGAACAAGGATTGAAAGTTGATCAAAAGAGCAATTTTGTAAAGTTTTCAAAGTTGTCATCAAATTTGTCAAGATACGGAAACTCACATACAGGTTTTATTTTTGGATTTATGATAGTGAAACCTAGGGCAAACAACATTTCAAGTCCATCCCCAAAGGACCCCTGAAGCTAAGGAAAAAACCTGTACAAAGACCCATTCGCCCTTGGGTGAATGAGTCCTTGTAGGACACTCAGAACCCACTCAGGTAAGTTTGTCATGTTCTGCACTTCCAAATCTTCCTGCAAACTAGTGTTTATGTTTGTTTTATCATTTAACTTTTCATTTTAAGTTTTACTTCACATAATTGAATTCATTAAGAATTTTATTTTCATCTCCCAAAAGTGCATTTTAGTCATATTTTACCATTTTCTATCATAAGGAAAACATCAGATCCTCTAATAGGGTTGACTCACCTAAAGGTTGAAATTCAATTCTATCCTTGGGAGATCCCATTTCTTAATGAAAATAGAAGAAAGGTAGGTGCATCATACATCAACTAGTAGAATTTTGTAAATAAATTACTAGGTGACTAAAACTCTTAGTCACAACAACTAAAAAGACTAAATTCTACTAATTGTTTGCAACACAACTATAAATGAGTAAATAAATGACTAATTTGGTCATCAGGTAAAAATTATTTAGTCACACAAATAAAAATGACTAAACGATTAGTCAGGTGAATACAAATTAGGAAAAATTTTGAAAAATATTTGGGGAAATGATTGACGGGAGTGTATTGCATGTGATTCATTATTCGCGTTTAGAATTTGGCACTTGACAACTACACTGAGGCTACTTGCATGGGTGCACGAACTACACTAAGGAGTTTTGAGTTATAGCAACTACTTGCATGGGTGATAAAGATTGTTTGGAGAGGACCTAGAGAATTTTGAAAAGGTAGGCAAGGACTTTGGTGTTTGCTGCAAAGTATTTGAAGTTTGCGGTGAAGTCAGATTTGGGGACACCCTCTACAACAAATTCAGAGGTAATTCGAAACCCTCATTACATTAAATACAAAGTCTATAGCTTTTTGATTGGAAACTTACATTAGTTACAATCTACTGCTCTTAATAATGTTCTTTTACAATCTTGCCACTATTTTGCTTCATAATGTGTTTGAGCTAAATATAATAAAATTTAAGTGTTAGTGCCAAAATAGAATTTCCTCAAATAATTTTGATACATTTTCACTACAAGCACAAACTATCTTTGTGCAAAGTAAACATGTGCTAGATTTACCCCACACATCAAGCATCTAAACAAAGATGTTTCCTGCTATAGCTTCTTGTACCTGTGTAAAAATTTCCTTTGCAATATCAAATTGACCCCTTTCAGCTAGCACAATGGATGCCCCATTTGTAGCATAAACATTTCCTGGTCTTTGTGCCAACACTTTACAATATAGTTCTCTAGCATTCTCAAGATGTTGTGCCTTGTCATGCCCATAATTTTTTTTCTAGAAAAAACCCAACTATTTTTTTTTTGTAAGCATCCAGCTAAATGTCAAGGTAACTCCCATGGTAAGATAATCATGATCACTAGATTTACTGCCAATAAACTTATTAGTAAGTTTGTGTCTTTGTCCTTGCAAACTATCTTGACTAGGTCGACATGTCTAATTAAAGCTTAGTTAGCATTTAATACGATATACGAATTAAGAGCCTTACTGCCATAATTCTCAAATATTATTTATTTATTTTATTGTTAAAAAGGTATTTGGCATAATATTAGGTTGAACCACCTTGACGTTTCAATGTTTCAAGGCTCCACCATTCATGAATTGACTAAGCCAAGTTATTTAGAAATGGGTTCTCTCATACCTTCATATATATTAATATTTCAATCCAAGGATGATGAATTCCCATACTAGTCCTAATACTTTTTATGACTCCCAACTCTCATGTACATATGCACTTAAAGTAATTAGGGGATGACATTTTTCTTTTCTTTTTTGTTCTTCTACACATAATCAACTTATTTTTAGGTGTCACCATATTATTAACCAAGGGTAATTTAATGTTAAACAAGGGTAAGTTTATTAATCAATTGCCATATAGACATTGATATCATCAATATTGTGGTAGACAACCAATCGAGTCAATATTGCTATTACTATCTTTATTTGATCACCAAGTATAAACTACCATGACATCAAATCCCATAATCCATTATTCACACTAACATGATCACTATAACGTATTATTAATATTAACACCAATTTATTAATTTACTCATGCATAAATTACTTTATTTTATTATTATTATTTTTATTATACATTTTATTTTATTTTATTTTAAGATTACCCACATTAATATCATTGAGTGACAAATTTTCCCTATCATTATATTTTATTATTCATCATTATTATAATTGATATTATTATGAATGAACTCTTTGCACTTTTCTACTCTTTGTTGATATTAATTTACTCAAGAATAATCATATAAGAATATTTAGTACTACTTATAAATGAATAAACCACTCATATATATTTAGTTTATTCACTTTAGAAGGAAATTAAAAAAAATATGAATAATCGTAATGAATGGATGAGAGGAAGCTCCCATCTTCTTTGTAAAAAAAATACTAATTATACCCATTACTTTTCTTTTGTTTATTTTCACTTTAATATACCATATCCCCCCCTCTAAGGAAAAGTGGAATTCACTTTTTTTCTTTATTTCTTAAGAAAGGGATTACATGGACATTGAATTAAGTGTCCCATATTTAAGAAAGGCTTCTTAGAGGTGGATTATGTGGAGCCTTAAATGGAGGCTATTAAAAGTTTTAGATTTATATAATATGTCTTCTAAGAACACGTTTAGCATTAGCATTGCTGCTAATGTTTTAAACTTTTCATCTTTTTTTCCTGCAGCAAAATGAATGCTTTGGAACAAAGCATGCGCACCAGCCAAGGCATAAGGAATGGTGATTTAATTAGATATTATAGTTGTAATAGTTCAAGTTGGAACGCATGCAAAAATTTAGGCATGTAAACTATTTGGTGTAATTTTGCGTAGGCTACAAAAACATCTAAATCCCTTGGATTACTATTGCAACCACTGCTAAACATTATTATTTCTAACTGCCATGGGCCCAGTCACCTCCCCATAACAGATGACAGACATAAATTTTCCTCCCTTTCCCCAAATTTAATGAATGCTTGCACGATATTAGCTATAAGGTTAAAGAGATGATTTAACTACATAAATAAATATATATTTATTTCTTGTAGCATTTAACTCTGTGGATTTTGTTTATGATTCCCAGTATAGATCTGCTTCAAATTTTGTGGAGAAAGATCGGCTTCAAACCACAGCTCCATGTTTGTTTATAAGGCAAACTTAATTTTCTACTTTGAAAGTATGGGTATCAAATGGAAGCAAACACTTTGCATGTGATGTTGGTCTGTGTGCAGACAATTTATAATCTGCTACTCCAAAGGGAAGAATTATTGCAGCAGGTTTAGTCAACTGTAAATTTAAGAGAACACATTATACCTAGCACATAATAGAGTTAATCGTGTGCATTAAAACAGAGCCACAAAAATAATTTAAATTAGCAATCCACATTTGGCACGCAGCCCACATGGTTATATATCTCTCGGAGAGGACAGAGGAAGCTTATCGATCTTAGTACCTACACCTAGGTTCTAAAGAATGGGCACTAACTGCGCAGATGGAACTCGAGAGGAGCTGGTGATGGGATCATCGCTGTCCTAACTGCACTTGACGAGCCTACCATGACAGAGTACTACCTTTGTAGGCTTAGATATTATATGATTTGTGAGGCAAGGGAGTGCGTTACAGACTATCCTACCACCATATTTTCCACGCTTTCCTTAGCTACTAACTCATGGTCCACCGTCTGCATTCTTTCAGCCACCAACTCATATTTATTATATCCTGTCAATGCCCTCTTAACTATTACGGCAGTTTACAGAGCATTAGAGCCAAGTTTTTCAGATGTGATGGACATTTAACGGCCACGTGATCGGTGTAAATGGAGGCGAGTAGAGTTAGATGGTTCAAGAGTAAATCTGTCTGTCTAGACATTGCTCCTGCAACCACCCAATTGATGATAATAATCTATCAGAGGAAGCGATTGAAAATAGCGCTGGCCCTTTTATCAGTTTACATAACAACATAGATGAAAGTTTGATTGTTGTAGCTCGAACTTATCCTACAGGTATGAGGTGTGGCTATGTGATGTGCTGAAGATAATAAGCAAGCCCTTCACATAATAAAAACCCCGTCCCAAAAGGAAATCGCGCCCTCCATAGAGGAAGTCTAGGATGATTTGGAGGTGGAATTAAAATCTAGCAGGGTCTTTCGGTCTTTCATGGCAGATAAATGTGAAGAATTCGGATCCGCACCATGGTGGAGGAACAAGACAATGATAGCTGCGAACCCACGATTCATTTTCCTCACGCTGACTCCTTTTATATATATTTATTAGTGTTATTCTTGCTTGTTAATGTCTTCTTGCAGATTGAACTCCACTCACAGCTATGCTTGAAACGGGACGGCATGCGTGGGGAGCTGCCCTCTCACTGCCGCACTCATAACCCTTGTTTTCTTTATTTATTTATTCATTATTTTATTATTATTATTATTATTATTTTGTGTCAAGATATTAGAATTATTTTCAGCAAGGTAGAAGATATTAAAATTTTGCATGTTTTGAATATATTCCTTCTCTTAAGTTCTTAATCCTACCACAAGAAGTAGTGGGCAGATTCATTCTATTTTATCTGTGTTAAGAAGGTGAGCAATAATCCTTTCATTCATTGTTAGATTTAATGTACACAAACTCTTTTCATTGCTAATCTAATTGAACACAGTATATATTTGTATGGATACAAGATTATTGTAGGCCTTAGCTAAGGCATTCAAGGAGATTTTGGATACAACATTTCTTGAGGAAAATAAGGCATTATTTTGAATGATTATCACTCCAATGATAAAAGATTACTCTAATACATCCTCCTCCTCCTTATGTTCTGACATGATTCCCTATACCCTTGGTTTGAAAACATACAAAACCTTTCCTTGCGATATAATCCAAAATTTATCATTTTCATGATGAACAAATACCAAGTTCTTTCATTTTATAAACAAGAGGTTTTAAATGAAGGCAGTAAGAGATAAACTCCAACCTTTTTAGATCAAATATTTATAAGAATACATGTTAAATGAATAAAGTTTGCACCTTTCCATTCTCCTTCAAATTACATCAAAACACCATTTTTCCATATTACAAACAAATTTAGAGAAATATAATGAAGGAAACACAACTAATTAAGGCTTGCTCTCCACCCTACCATAATGGCATCTTGGAGCCTCGTGGGCTCTAGCCATACCCCCGAGCAAGGAATTATTTTAGCCCCACAATGATCAATGGAGTCTTTTCTCATTTTACAAAGGGACAAAACTAACATAGCACAATTTTCTTACATCTAGTTTTTTTAACTTCCTGTTTTCAAACATGATCCATACAAAAGGTCACCTCCTTACAACCAAGAAACAAGGGAAAATGGAAATGGAAGAACTTATCTTTTGTTTTTGATGAAGGGACTGAAATCTTGTATCCATCTTTCCTCTCCAAACCAAGCAATATTCATCACTCTCCTCCAAAGAGTTGGTCTCCTCTCTTTTTCTCATTCTTTACACTATCTTTACTCAAGTTCTCCAAGAGGAGAAGTGGGTAGCACCCCACTCATTCTTCCTCTCCAACTATATAGGAGATTCAACTTGCAACTTTTTGGATGGGGAGGTGTGGAGTGTACTTCCCTTCTTCAATGAAAGTCTTTTCTCATTAAAGAGGCCACATGCACTTGGACAACCCCAAATCTTTTCACCTCTCCATCCTCTCCTCAAAATTCGTCACTCTTCATTATGAGGACTTTTTAGTAGTCAAATCATGTCTTTGGGACCCTATTGCATGCCCACTTGACCCCTACCACTATGATATAGACCCTAGGGGGTTTATTTTTGTATCCCAACCAAGGAAGATGACCAACAACCCTCTTTAAATACCCACTTAAAGATCCATCCGAGTTTAACACTTGAGTAAGGGTTCCCAACCCCTAACTCATATAATTAAATATTCTCACAAACCAAAATAAATTATACCTTTAATATCGACCTTCACTTCTTAATCTATCAACATATTAACTTTATATCCTCAAGAAGATTTCTTTTGATTTTCCCTTTGGTCTTCCTTTCTTGTAGTGGCACTCTTTCTTTCCTGCACTTTACCAATGAAATCATAAGCAACAATCAAATATCACATAAATCTAATAGCTGAAATAAGATTTAATTGTACAATAATTTCACTTACACTTTCAACACATATTCACAATTTATGTGTCCTAACTCCTTCATGGTAATGTCAATAAAAATGTCAAAAATATTGTCACATAATCACACTATTTATCATCTACAATACATCTTACCTTCTATTTAGGAAAACATAAGACATATTATGGTTTTACTAATTACATACAAGGTAGGGCCTTACATGCCTCCACCTTTGGATCCCTCCTCTCATTTTGAAAAGCTACAAAATAATTCCAATTTCCAAGTGAAATGTCAACATAAGAATTCTTTGCATCTGATTCACTTTGTGCAACTTTAATTGTTTCTTTTGCTTTAAGCGAGTCATCTATTTTCAGTTCTATTTTTCCAAGCATAGATAAAGCATTTGATGAGGTTTTATCCACCTTAAGTGCATCCCCAATCAATTCTAGGCTTAGTTGGATCTCATTCCAAGCTTAAGCCATAGTTGTAAGATGTAGATATGCATCCACATGATCAAGAAACTTGAACAATATTAGCCTGTATAAAAAAAAAAATCAGTATCATGTATTTGTTCAAGAAACATAGCAAGATTAAATAATTTTGTGCCTTTATCCCATGGTAACTCAAGTGAAACACCACCTTCTTCTAGTCGATGGAAGAATTCTATATCCTTAAAGAGCATAGGAAAAACTACAGAATTGGCACTAGAGCTTGTATTTATGAATTCAACCCAAATTCCATTTCCTAATGTCTCCATATTTAAGTTTGTTGAGCCAACTCTATTTCATCATGCTCAAAATGAAGAACCTCGATGTTGAACTTAACAATTCAGTGGGTACTTCTTCTATACTCTTCTTCAAAAGATACATTGGCGTTTTAAGAGAATCTAAGGTTGCACTAGGGTCTAACGATATTAATAACTCACCCATCTTGATAAATGCATAGGCATCAGGTGGATCTATGTGAGTTGCCTTTCTTAAATTTTCTAAAGCCTTCTCTTCATGCCCTTGTTGAGCATATATATGGCCTATAGCTTTTAAGCTCTCACAGTTCTCAGGGTGGACCTCCAAAACCTTTTCAAAATTTGAGAGAGAACTCTTAAGATCTCCCAGCTTCAATTGAACCTGTCCACAAAATCTTGTGGCTTTTGGATTTCCTTATATGATGCCATGTAGTAGTGGCCAATGGTGTCATAATTACCTTTACTATAATAATATTGTGCAAGATTATAATATGAATGAGATTTCATGAGAGGGTGGTCAATTCAGACAAGAGTTGTCTCAGTCAACTGTTCCACAAGAAAATGTTGCCCTGTGAAGAAAAATTGTTTTGCTAAATGATTCAATGTCATTGCACAGTATGGGTATAATTCAAAGGCTCTATGCATCTTTTCCATTCCTTCGTGAACACTACCTTTTTCACTAACTATGAGAATCCTACAATTAAAAAATGCATAAAATTGACTACAGAGATTTGTCCCCATTTTAAATAGAAAAATTGCCAAAAAAATGTGTTTAAAACCTACAAATAAATGCAAATAAAATCACGTTGATTTTTGTGCCAAAAAAAACCATGAGACCATAGCTTTTTGCTTACTATTATGCTTTAATAGATTTTTTCCAAGCATCCATAGCTTGTTTGAAATCACCTATTTTAGGATTTTAGCCATAGCAACAAGGTAGTGAACTGTTTGATAAAATGCTTTGGTAGACATGTATGAAAAATCTGGTAGCATAGACAAGGCAATGAACTTTGGAAAAAATGCCTCAAAGAAATGTGGTCTCATGGTGATGGAATGCCATGACGAATGCCATTGTAACATCTTGCCATGAAACCCTAGAGGACAACACACTACTACATCTAAAAAAGAATATATGTTTTTTAAATGCAATATACAAAAGAAACATTAACTAGAATCATAACCCTAGTCCTCTAAGGTTTTGAGGCTACGCTACTTGATTCCAATTAACTAAACTAACAAGAACTGTAAACCATTACATTACATAAATTTATCAACAATATGAATTTCATGTAATCATCACATTTACAAGATCAACTAATATGACTTTACCCATTTCATGCCAGCAATGTAACAACATCAAAGATCATCAAATTAACAATAACATCCATTACATTTACCATTACAATAGAGAGTTTACAATTGGTTACAATAATACATCATTACAACATTGTCTCCTTGTATGAGAGAGGAGATTACATCAGGAGTATAAACATGATACGATAGATTTATAGTACAATACAAGTACATGAAATAATAATCAACATGAGCTAGAACAAGTGTTGAAATCCTCAAATCCAGGAGAAGTCACCATGAACAGAAACAAAGTGAGGGAAACCAATGGAGTACAATGCACATTCCACCTAACCATGTGGAACCCTAAGGTCCACCCCTCATGCTAGGAGATAGCATTAAGGTACCACGACAAAACAACCAAAAGATAGAAAACAACACAAGGGTTGACATGAATCCAATGTACAAGAACAATACAACATCATACGATAGTAGCACAATAGTAACACCGCTTCTAGAGGCACACAACATCAAATGAAAACAAGAAATAAAGGAATACTAGGTTGTCATAGGAGGAGTGTCATCACATAGTTTTCCATGGGTTACCTAGGTAGATCTTCCTAGGCCCTGGCTCCCATCCTGTCTTACCCTAGTAGCTTCTACTGATCTCCAACCCTCATGCAAACCTATGCAGAATCAACATATGTCTCATGAGGATGAGGCAGTTGATCTTGCCATTCCAGACCTTCTCTACTAATCTCAAGCCTAAACGAGCACTTGAGCCATGACTAAGGCATTCACTTATCTTGATTAGTGTGATTATTACCCAACCCCTTAATTCATTTTAGGTTATCACTTAATTATGAAACTCCTACATGGGTTACACAGGTGCCACTTTGTGCATCGGCCCCCATTGAGAGCCACTCCCCTACTAGCAACAAGGAGATCCCAATGAAATCAATAGGGCAAATCCAATTTGCAAAATCACAAAACCACATAAATATACACAACAAGGCCTCATCCCACACACAAGTCCCAACCAAAGTGGACAAAAATACCGTGCAAGGCTAATGACCCTTGTAACTCATTCAAAACAAAAACAACCATCTCAAAATGGATAATCATAGAATTCCATCAAATAGAAAATTCTCCCTAGCCTCTAGAAGACTAACTAACCATTTTCACAAATAACTCCCATTTTTTAAGAAATGATCCAAATTCACCATAATTTCACTAATCAAACACATATTCAATACAAACATCAAGTAAAAATTACGACCATAAAATCTCCATGTATTAACCAAACACCCATTCAATGATTATGAAGCAAATCAACATTTAACTAGGTCATCTAGTTCATAAATTAAAATAAATCCTTCATTTATCCACATAAATTCAATCATTCATAAGGTAAAATTCTTTTATTCAAATTCCTACAACATACTTTGATCTAAATAAGACTAAGTCATCTAGCATTAAGTTTAGAATTATTTAAGTTAAATAACCTATCTATTTAAAAAAAATTACTTTAACTACAAACACAATTAAATACTCATTTAATAATATTTATCCAATTAGAGTAATCTTTTATTTTATAACATTTCTTATTTCTTCATATAAGAGAAATCCCTCCTCACTACTGACCGAAAAATAATATATATAATAGATATGAGAAAATCTCAGAGTTTATGAATTTCTAAAAGCTCATTCTAGAATCCCACCAACCGTGATCATTTACTACGTGTACATTCAAGTCTCAAAAAGATAGTTACCATGTACATGCTTCTAGAATACTATTAGATAATCCAAGGAATATCGAAAGCTTCTCAATCTTCGTAACAATAGTTAAGTTTTTTCCTATCATGAATCCAAATAAATCTCAAGGTATCTAAAGAGACTAATACATCATTTCATGAAAATTTAGAGAACGCATATCACCAACATGTCAAACATAGTCCCTAAGGTCATCAATAATGATTTTAAGGATATTATAAATAACTTCCAAACCTCTTCATATATCCATACCACTAAAACCATATCAGTCTGAGTTAATCCTTATAATTCTCTATTTAATATGAAAATAATTTACCTTTCTAATTCATATAATTGAACTTATAGAAAATAAAAAATATAACTATTCTTGTTACTCGATGTTGACTCAATTAGGACGATAGGTGACTAATTTATATTATACATATAAATATATAAAGAGGGGTGCTAAGAAGGCTAAGTACACTCAACTCTATTTATTCCTAGTGACAGTGGACAGAATAGAGGTAGTTTTGCACTCACAGGATATAAGGAAAGGTGTCATGCCCACACTTAATGCTCTAAACAACCTAACAATCTACAATGAATTTACTAAATTTGTAAAAAAAAAAATTACTTAAAAGACAATAGCACAATTCACTACGTACAACTATAGTAAATGATCACACTAGCTTGAAGCAAGTATAGAAATGTTTTACTATTTTTAGTAATAGAGTCTACTTACCTTGGGTCAGCTTAATGTACCTCTCACATTCCATCATGTCAAAAATTCCTCGCTCCCAATACCCATACCTACAAGGTCTACATGACTTGGCACACACTTAAGATCAAAAGTAGTTAGTGCATGATT